>SZWC01006532.1:12149-24677 GCA_023375785.1 Penium margaritaceum
CACCCCCTCACCCAGCCACCCAGCTACCCACCCACCCACTCACTCACCCTGCCGTCCCTCGCCGGTCGTTGCGGAACCTCATCCAGCTCGGAACCTTCAGCCGCTGTGCCGCCAGAATTCCCGCCGTCAACAACCCCTTCGCCTTCCAACAACTCCACGGAACGGCCTCCTCCGGCAGACGTGCAGGCTCCGTCGGATTCGGCAGGCGGACAGGTGGAAGGATCGTCGCGGACAGAGACGCGGCAGATGTCGCCGGTGTCCCAAAGCTGCGCGGCGATGTCCCCGTAGGACGCCTTGAGCCATGGATCCGCCGTGCGCAGCACGCGGATGGCCGCGCGCCGCAGCGTGTCGCCGGGGCGAGGGGGGCCCACCTGACCCACTTCGCCGGCGCTAGTGGCCGGGCCACTGCTGCGACTGCCACAGCCGGCAGAGCCGGCGCAAGAAGTTGGCGGGTCCATGGCACGGGCACTTCCCCTGGCGGCAGCGGCCTTCGATGCGGCTGCGAGGTCTAGCTCCAGAGAAGCGTTTGCTACAGTGGAGGGACGAGCGAACGCTGGAGGGAAGGAGACGGGGTGGGCGATAACCACCGCGACGATGCACGAAAGTGCGCCCGTCATGAAGTCAACGAGTGAGACGGCGAAGTTAAGAGGGGCGGAATGACCATATACCCCTCGTTGGGTTACATGGTAACCCATTGTTTCGGACAAGAAAACCCATCCGCCCCCCCGCCAGAACGATGAATCCCATCCGCCCCTCCGCAAGAACGATAAGTCCCATCCGCCTCTCCGCCAGAACGATAAACCTCATCCGCCCCCCCGTCGGAACGATGAGCCTCATTCGCCTCTCCGACAGAACAATAATCCCCATCCGCCCCTGCACCAGAACAATAATCCCCATGTACCCTACGAAAACATCGAACTCCTTATGCGACGGCATATTGTTCATTTTCTGCTGTAGAAGGGTGAGCTAGTAATATTATTTCACTTTTCTAAGGTTTTGCAGTAGATTTCGTGCATGCACACGTAATTCACGTGCGCTTGTTACACTGTACCGTGTGACGGTGACAATGTAATTAGCTATGTATTGAATAATCGTCGGTTGAACGTAGTTCTTCTGCTATACAGTTGGAGGTATGTCGTCGTCCCCAACATTGCTATATTTCTATCGGTCTTCTGACATTCCACTCACCGAATATCAGCATGGTCGTCTTCACAACATCAACGTTATTTTCGTCAGCATCAAGACACCACCTGCTCCAGCCTGGGAGATGAGCTCGCAGGCGTTCATGCACTCGCATCCATACGTGTAACCGAACCTCACACTTGTCTGGCCAGCTCATCAAGGGGTAAGCGGGCCAATTAGACTGCGCCAATGAACGCTTGACAGTTTTTCGTCTCGCAACTAAGACGGCACCCTATGAAGAGCGGTTGTTGCCATGCCGCTCTTGTCGTGATTTGTGACGTTCTTGTACAATCTACTGTGACCACTTGGCCGTGTCCATACTCGTGCAGATCACTGAGGGGGGCCCTAGTGACATCGGAGGGACGACGGGCGGCGGACTACCAGCTTGGAGCTAGCCGACTACCGTTCCAGAGCCCCGGATACTGCCGTGACTCCCTGTTGTTTTTCTGCAGCCTGCAGGATTCCTTTCGGCGGACTGGCCATGAGCCCGATATGCATGTTTTTGCATTGCGTGTCCAACGTCTGATGATGGATGCATGCATGTGGCCAGTCATAGCGTCCGTCTTGTGATCTTGCACGTCTACGTTCAGACGGCGTAGCATTCTGACATGTGTGCGCAGAGTTATGGCCAAAACAGTGGTTTTGGGCCGGTTTTAGGACAGCTCTAGGACCGCCGCGTGCGACACCCGTTGTGCGCTGCGGCAGGTATTTAGGCCATGGACCTGTCATTTGTTAACTCTCTCTGCAAATGATATTGAAGCATTCAGACACTTTGCATTGTGTCCCCTGGCCAAACTCTTGCCGTTGCGTGCACGACTTGTGACTGTCGTTATCGTCTGATCAGGCACAGACGCTTGGTCAACGCGAGTGTTGCTAGGAAGCTTCCTTGCCATTTTTCATGGTATCAGAGCAGTGAGACAGTTCTCACTGAGCTGCGCAGCATAGACGCAGCAGAGTAGCAATAGTGAGAGTCACCGCTGCAGCACATCCACTAGGGACTGTCGAAGACAACCAGTCGCCGTCGACGCAGCCCACACCCATCACGTGAGACTATAGCAGTGGAGCTGCCACCATGTCAGCGCATGGCGGTTGCAACGAGTGCAGCCGCTGTCCACAGCCACAGCGGCGACCGCGGCAGCAGCAACGAGTAGCGGCAGTAGCAGTGCAGCACCTGCGGCACCAACAGCAGCGCAGTAGTAGTAGTGACAGCCATGGCGGCAACAGCAGAGCAGCAGTAGTAGCTGCAGCAATAGTAGCACAACGGCATCAGTAGCAGCAACAGTGCGTGGTGGCGGCAACGAGCAGCAGCCGCAGCGCGCAACAGCAACAGCGGCATTGCGCAGCTGCTGCTGCCACTGCTGCGCACGCAACCACGCAGTTGCTACTACAGATGACAGCACAGCCATAGCAGCAGCTGAGCGAAAGCTGCTGCGCAGCCTCCGCGTAGCTTCTGCACAGCCGTCGCGGAGCGGCTACACGCTCGTGCAAAACCACGAAAGAAAAAAAAGGAGGGAGATAGTCGAGCCAACATTTTTGCTTACTGACGTCATTAGGTCGTGCTAACCTCACCAACCACCTACTGACGTCACAACCATACCTGTAGTAAAAAATTACCAGCGTCTCAACTCCTCGAGAAACGCCAACGCTTTCGAAATCCGACAAATCTGGCCTGTCGACCCATACTGAGAGGCGACATGAACTCGTCGGACAACAAGGGGAAGGCGACAAATGATCCCTCCTCCTTTTCTGGGGTCCTGAGCCCATGCTCGTAGGCCATTGAGGACCTGCGGAGCCAGCAGGTTGAGATGCGTCGCCTACAGCGGGAGCAGACTAATGCCATCCGTACGCTGACTGAGCTTCTACGTGGCCAGTCCACAGTCCCACGACAGGTTTCCGAGGGAGCTGCCGGCGTCGCGGTCTCTACACAGCAGTCGACTCAGGCACCCGTTACAGGAGCTCGACCTGACCCACCACCTTCTGACCTCCTGGATGATGAGCCATTCATGCCAAGCATGACAGACGACACCCCCGATCATGAGATTCGAGTTCTTCAGGAGCGCCTCTGTCAGCTGCAGATGGGCACCAGTATCTCCTCAGATTCCTACAGTGCAATCGTCACCCGACTATCCCGGTGACTATCCCCTTCTAGGAGTCTTCCCCGTTCCTCATTTCCCTCGGCCTGTAGTTGCTCTCCCCACGGAGCGGCAACCCAAGGACTTTGAGACACCACCTCCACGGTACATCAGTGAGGATAGCTTTGACTGCTGGGAGATCCTCTTTCAGGTTTGGGCTACTTCAGAGGGCGTGTGGCCCTACTACCACAGCCCGTATCAGCCTACAGACCCAGCACAGGTGCTGACAGCAGCCAGAGCGATGCGCGGACTCCTCTATGCCATGCCACGCGAGACCGTCATCGACGTCTGCCCCTTCCTTGGCGAGCCCGACACAGGCACCGGCACCGATCCACGCGGAGGTTGGGATCTGGCCTTATCCCTGCTGGCCGCAGAGACGCACGCCACCCGTGCAGCACACATTCGTGCCTTCCACTCTCTCCGTCAGGGGCCTACAGAGCCTGCAGCCGATTACTGGCGACGCGCCATGCGCATCTACACGCGCCTTGGGACCTCTAGATGCACACAGCTGTGGGCGCTAAGGCTGCACACGGATCTTATTCGCAGATCTTGAGGTGGATCCGGTCTCGTGGGACGGATCGTGGACCTGGATCCGGAACCGGGGTTCCGAATCCATAGATTCGCGGATCCATGGATTCATGGATCCAGGACTTGGATCCACGGTTCCCCTATACCGGATCCAGCCTGATCTACATGGACAAAATAAACATCTACATAGGGCACGCTCAACTCCTCCGTGAGAGGAGTCGCGCGCGCCCGCAGCACGAATGACTCCTCCAAGGAGGAGCCCAGCGCAGCACGCTTGTCTTGGGAGTACCCGGTTTCTGACATAGTTGACCCACGCCGTTGGATCGTCTGGCCTATCAGGCAATGACCATTGAGGATGGGCCCCGTGTGTCAGACGTGGACCGTCAGATGTTCGCCCCCGCAGTTCTGGTGGTCCACGACCGACGCACGGTCATGCTCTGCTCAAGTGCAGATGTCAAGCGTGGCACGCGGGCATGACTGTTTGAATTTCAATGAGCGGTTTTTTCGGATTTGAGCAGGACCTTTTGCAGTTTTTTCCTCCCCCTCCCCCCCCGCTCCCCCTCAGGATCCGGTTAGGATCCGTGAATACAAACCGGATCCAGGAACCTGGATCCAGAACCGCGGATCCGGTTTTGGATCCGGTATCCATGGATAGTTACCACGGATCCTAGGACCCGTGTGCAGCCTTAGTGGGCGCTCCGTACGATGATGCTCAGAGTTTGCCTTGAGTATACTGATATCTTGACACGGTACAGTGACGCTATCCTCGAGCCCTTTTCAGCCACTCTGCAGCTTCTCCCTTGGGCGCATCAGCTCTTCCTCCAGGTGACTTCAGCCCGCGAGGCAGTAGTGGCCCATCAGGAGGCTTCCCTTGCTGTAGCAGTCGTCACATTACCACCATCATCCCTCCTGCAGTCTCCTTCTTCATCCTCCATCACATCCTCGTCTTCCTCCTCCTCTTCGGCCCCGCCCACACCCACTCAGACATAGGGTGTTGCTGCAGTAGCTCAGGGGAAGAAGAAGAAGGGGAAATGTGGATCTGGTCAGCAGCAGTCACAGCAGCAGTCGTCCTCCAGTGGTAGCAGTGGACGTTCTGTTCACTCCTACAACTGTGGAAGCGCCCATCGCTACACCGAGTGCCAGCAGCCGCTCGACTGGGCGTGGATTACTCGTGGGCTCCAGGCTGCACAAGCCCGTTGTTCCACGTCCAACATGTCATCCTCGCCATCCTTCGGACACATGGCGGCCACGACTTCAACTGTTTCCGCTTCTCCATCGGCGAGTAGCAGCGATGAATACCCACGCGACAACACCATCGCTGAGCTCCGACACCTTCTGGTGCTCCGCTTTCAGGGAGGTGCGAGTGTGTTTTCATCGTCGGGTGGTCCACAGACTGTCTGTCTGTCCATTCCTGTGACTCGTGACGATGCGTGTGGGGGAGCACACTCAACATGTGATGATGATGGGCCTGACTGCACCGATTGGGTTCATGATTCTCATCTTTGTGTACTGCGTCGTTCCTCCCCACTGACGGCTCAGCGTCCCTCTGATGCCGAGTGTTCCATTGCCCGTTGTACAGTGACGTCCACCAGTCGTGACTCCGATGGCACTTGGATCATCGATTCTGGTGCCACTCATCACATGACGTGTCGTCGTAGTGATTTTGTTGTTCTCGGTCCTATCATGTCTGTCCTTTCCGTCCGTATAGGCTCTGGTCAGTCCTTGCCAATCCATGGTGTTGGGGTTGTATGTTTTGACGGTCCGTCTGGCCCCTTGTACCTTTCTGACTTGTTGTTTGTGCCTGATCTTGAGCTCAGCCTGCTTTCTGTGTGGGCCTGCACACTGATGGGTCTCTCTGTGGAGCATACCGTAGACTCAACAACTGTGGCTGCTACTGACACTCGCAGTGTTTTCCTTTGTGCCTCTGTCGTAGATTATCTGTATCGTGTCTCTTGTACCTCCTCCCCTTGCTCCCCTTCCTCCTCCGCTCGGGTTTTTGTCACTAGTGTTCTCTCTCCAAAACACCAGCGGTTGCTTCATCGCCGTCTGTGTCACGTGGGCTCCGATACTGTGTCAAAGCTCATTCGGACACAGCTGGCTCTTGGTCTTGACGCGGCTTCTTTCGAGAAGCCACCCAAGACCGACTGTCTCTTTGCACTCAGGGGAAGATGCACCGATGCACCTACCCTAACTCTCGTTCCCGAGCGCTTCGACCTCTCGAGTTAGTTCACTCAGACCTTCTCGGTCCTCTTCCGGTCGAGTCCCTACCTGATCGAGGCTGGTATGTTCTGACTTTGACTAATGACTTTACCCTGATGCAATGGGTCTACAGCCTGCGTGAGAAGAGCGACGCCGCCCTTGCAGTTTGAATATGGCTAGTGATGGCTGAGCGTCAGTCACGTCACACGTTGCATGCTTTCTGCTCGGATCGCGGCGGTGAGTTCCTTGGTGAGTTTGACGGATTCTTTACCGAGCACGAGATTTTTCACGAGGTCTCCGCTCCTGATCTCCCTCAGCAGAATGGTGTTTCCGAGCATTGGAACCGCACCATGGAGGATGCGTTTTGCGCTATGCTGTCTGAGTGCGGTCTCCCTTAGTCCTTCGCTTTTGAGGGCTTTGCCTACATGACGTGGGTCTAGAACCGCCTCTCGCACGGCCCGCTTCCAGACCATGTTACACCGTATGAGCTCTGGTTTGGCCATCGTGTTGACCTTCATCTCCCTCGTGTCTGGGGATCCCTGGCCTCCGTGTGGTACTCCGAGGACCAGCAGGGGTCCAAGGTCTCACCTCGGGGCTGATTGTGTGCCTTTGTAGGCATTTCCCCGCGGTCAAAGGCTTGGCGCTTCTGGGACCCTACTCGTCGTCACGTCATTGAGTGCCGCGACGCGCTCTTTTTCGAGTCTCTCACCTAACATGACCTGACTTCGATCACGGCACTCTCCGCCATGCATGTTCCCACCTGTGAGGGTTCTTGGTAGATGGGGGAGACTTCTACGCCAGCGAGCACCTCTCATCAGGCTGATGTGTCCGTTCAAGCCCCCTTCACCTCTCGGTCTCTGGCCCTTGATGACCCAGCGATCATCGCTGTCGGTCAAGAGACCTCGCCCGTACTGCCTGTTTCACACCCCACAGGTACCCCTGCTTCAGCTCCTACGCCTACTTCTGCGCCAGTACCTGCGTCAGCCGGGACTCCTGTTTCTGTGTCTGGTCCAGTATCGCCTATTCCCGTAACTGCATCTGCTTGCAATCCTGCCTCTGTGTCAGGTCCAGTCTTGCCTACTCCTATTGTCACATCCAGCCCCGGGTCCCCCACACACGTGTCTCCTCGCACAGCATCACCGGTAGCCTTGCCTCAGCCCCCACCACTTGTGGTCACCCCTGTCCCTGAGCCTGAGGTGCACCCCTGGAGCCGAGGTTACTCCCGTGAGCCTGGTGGTTGTCTTCGACCACTGGATTCCGGAGCTCAGCGAGCATCAGGCCCCGCACCCAGGCGCCCCTCTCGCAACATCGCGAGTGGTGACCCTGCCACAAAGACCCTAGGCTTGAGTGTCCGCACTGAGCTCACAGAGGTATATCCAACGTGCCCCGTAGGGCATGATCTCGTCACTCGCGAGTTCCATATCGCTTGTGATGTAGCAGTTGATCTTGTGGTCGTCAGGCCTAGCACCGAGGCGTGTGCCCTTTCCACGCAGAGCTCTCCCTCTGTGGCGCCCGACCCGAGCACCCTGAGGGAAGCTCTCTCATCACTGGATGCTGAAGCTTGGCGAGCTGCCTGCGAGGATGAGCTTCGCGCCATCCGAGAGCATAGAGTCTACGAGCTCATTGACCTTTCGCCTGGGAGGAAGGCTATTCAGATCAAGTGGGTCTTTCGCAAGAAAGTGAAGCCAGATGGCTCACTCAAACGCTACAAGGCCCGCTTGGTCGTCAAAGAGTACTCTCAGATTGAGGGCATCGATTACATTGACACTTTTGCCCCTATCGGCCGCATGACCTCAGCTCGAGCTCTGTTCAGTGTAGTGGCTCAGCATGACTGGGAACTACACCATATGGATGTGAACAATATGTTCCTCCATGGCTCTTTGGATGAGGAGATTTACATGGCTTAGCCACCATGCTTTGAGGAAGGTGACAAGGTCTGGCGCTTGTGCAAGTCCTTGTATGGCCTCAAGCAGTCTCCACGGTGTTGGAACCGGGAGATCACCGGCACTTTGACTCGTGCGGGATATGTTCAGAGCGAGGAAGATCCCTCTCTCTTCATCCTACCGACACCCGAGTGGCTCACCGCCATCCTGGTCTATGTCGATGACCTTCTGATTGCGTCTCTATCCTTGGAGGCCATGAAGGAGGCCAAGGCTGTCCTTCAAACTGCCTACAGGATGAAGGACCTCGGTCCTGCATCGGTGTTTCTTGGTATGGAGATCGTGCAAGATTGCAGGCGTCGGACGCTCTTGTTGCATCAGGCCCGATATGCACGAGTCGTGGGGGAGCGTTTCAGTGATCTCCTTGGTGTAGTACCCACCGCTTCCACACCTCTTAGACCCGATGGGCAGGATGCCCTGAAGGTGGATGATCCCACACATCTGGGGGAGACAATGGACGCGCCCTTGTACCTCGGTCTTGTCGGATCTCTGATGTACCTGGCCACTACCACACGTCCTGACATCGCTCTCGCTATCAACCTCCTCGCTCAATTCTCACAGGCTCCTCGTGCTAGAGACCTTCACGCGGTTGTGCGAGTGGTGTGGTACGTGGTCTCCACACCGTACCTCGGACTCTGCTTTCGTCGGCAGTGTTCGATGGTCCTTGACGGCTACACTTATAGCGACTGGGCTAGGAACCCAAATGGACGCAGCCGTACTGGCTACGTGTTCCTGGTCGGTGGTACCGCTCTATCTTGGCGTAGCGGGAAGCAGGGCTGCATCGCACGTAGCTCGTCGGAGGCGGAGTACGTTGCTTTGGGCGCATGGGCTGCTGAGGCGGTATGGCTGCGACGCCTGTTTCTTGAGCTTGGTCAGTCAGTATCCGCCATTGTGCTTCGTTGCGACAACCAGAGTGCTCTCGCCATTGCGGAGAACTCCGGTGTCTTTCACGCTCGCATGAAGCACACTGCGGTTGAGCATCACCTTGTGCGTGATCTGGTGGAGCGACACGTGATCTCCGTCATGTGGGTTGGCACTGACATGCAGCGTGCTCATTTCTTGACGAAGGCTCTAGCTCGCGGAAATTTCCTGGTGGCCATTCGTTCTGTTGGGCTTTGCCCCATGCCTGAGGGTGGTTGAGTGTGGGATGTGTGTCTGTGTCTCATCTGTTTCACACTCTCCATTGTACTTGTCCCAGTGCTGCACGTGTATGTACATACGTACCATCGAGTCATGGGGGAGTGTCGTGATTTGTGACGTTCTTGTACAGTCTAGTGTGACCACTCGGTCGTGTCCATACTTGTGCAGATCCCTGAGGCGGGCCCTGGTGACATCGGAGGGACGACGGGCGGCAGACTACCAGCTTGGAGCTGGCCGACTACCGTTCCAGAGCCCCGGATACTACCGGGACTCCCTGTTGTTTTTCTGCAGCCTGCAGGAGTCTTTTCGGCGGGCTGGCCATGAGCCCGGTTTGCATGTTTTTGCATTGCATATCCACCGTCTGATGATAGATGCATGCATGTGACCAGTCGTACCGTCCGTCTTGTGATCCTGCACGTCTAGGTTCAGACGGCGTAGCATTGTGACATGTGTGTGCAGAGTTATGGCCAAAACAGTGGTTTTGGGCCGGTTTTAGGACAGCTCTTGGACCGCCGCGTGCGACACCCGCTGTGCGCCACGGCAGGTATTTAGGCCATGGACCTTTCATTTGTTGACTCTCTCTGCAAATGCTATTGAATCATTCAGACACTTTGCCTTGTGTCCCCAAGCCAAACTCTTGCCGTTGCGTGCACGACTTGTGATTGTCGTCACCGTCTGATCAGGCACTGACGCCTGGTCAACGGGAGTGTTGCTAGGAAGCTTCCTCGCATTTTTGAGTTGTCACATCCTTGCGAATGCCACTCGCCATGGACATGCGAAAGGGTACGAGAAGGGATGGTCTCAAATCCGGTCTGCCGGACGATAACGATATTCATAAGAATAGAAAACTGTGTGCTCAAATGAACAGATCGATGGGCATGTCCTTTACTCTATGTGTCAACCCATCCTCCCCTCGTCCAACGAGGGGAGGCGATGTTTGGACAGGGTCCCGCTGAGCTCGTCCCAGTCTCTTTCATTATTGCATTATCGTCATTGATAGCGTAACCGCGGCCTCCAACCATGTCCCTGCTGCAACTTTGTCCCACGTGAGCTTAAGATGGACCAAGTCGTAGAGCACATCGGTAAGCCTAATCAGGAGGGTAGATGGGATACATAGGTTGTCATTTTTTGTACAAAATACCCGCTGTTTCGGATGGCTTCCCAACTACACGCGTGGCGTCTTACCACGCAACCAAGTCCCAATGAGAAGGATTCGTCCCCCGCTTAGGATCCGGCACCGCTGTGGTACCACGATAACCGACCTTTGAACGACACAACATGCACGTTTCAGGATGTCATGTATTGGTTGGAGAGGGATTGGAACGATGACTGGTGGTCCCGGCAGTTGGACGATTGGGACGCCCTCCCACAAAACCAACCCCTTGATGAACCATCCCTTGCTCCCAGGTCCCCCATTTTCCGGGAAGTTAGACCAGTTGGGTTTAGCATGGGGCGTCATCGGTGTCTGTCCCTGCCACATGGCCACCTTGGTCAATGTACTGGTGAGTACGCGAGGAAGGAGGAACTCGATTGCAATCAAAATCGTTATAAGTGCAGAGCATGCGCAAGGGGTTTGACAATGCAAACAACACGACTATGATATGTACCACTTTGCGTTTTTTAATAGCATCACTCGTCATGTGCAGCCAACCGCACACCCAATCAGGGAGGTGCATGTGTCTAGGGTACCATGCCGAGCCTCGACGCAGAGCGAGGCATTTAGGTTCGACAGCAGGTGTCTAGGGTAAGGTTTCGTTCCGATCGTTGGGTTGCATCGCAGCATAATCCTTGGGTGCATTAGGCTTGTTTTCAGTGATTTTGGACGGTTCGACGTCGAATGCTGGTCAAGGGGTACATGGGGCTTATTGTTCTAGGGCAGGGGTGAATGAGGCTTATCGTTCTAGCGGAGGGGTGGATGGGGCTTATCGTCTTGGCACAGGGGCGGATGGGCCTTATCATTCCGATGGAGGGGGAGATGGGGCTCATTGTTCCGACGGAGGCATACATGAGGGTCAAGGGTGACAAAACAGGGGTTATTGGCATTTTCACCAAATCAAGGGACAACAAAGATGCATTTCTGGTACATGTGGAGTATACAAGAGGCCATAATCACCCTTCTACCCAATCCGTGGGGGTGGGTGACTCCCTACCTAACTAATAAATTACAGGAACCCTGCCTAGCCATTTAAAAAATGAGACTACACCGCCCACTCACTTCACCATGCTCCATCAGTGGCATGCCCCTCAGATCAAGCAAAGCATAGTCGGGCATGACCACCCTCCTCGCGATTCTCGCTCCCATGCAAGAATCGCGATCGAGCGATGACCTGTTTTTTCTTTTTTGACACACAAACCCCCTGGTTTGATTTGGGGTTTTCTAGATTTTGTGCGGGTGGAGCCAACGCAAAACATAAAGGGTTCGGTCACCATATACCCAGTTTTTGGAACTATATAGCTCATTCGCCCGTCGTCGTGCAAAAAATAACCCAGGTATCAACAGACCGTCGGAAATAACGCAGGTATCAACGCCGAGCGAGAAAGCAACCAGCCGCCCACGCGATAAAAAACATTACTCATCCGCCAATGTTACACAGAAAATACCTGAGGAACCCAGAAACGCTAAAAAAATGTCATTTTCTCGCCACATACCATGTAGCATTGATGCATGAGATGATTTTTGTCATTCAATATGTCTCAGACGAATGCACCATTGCAATTTTTTCCATGTCAGGTCCAAAACACATGCTGTGATCCAGCATGAAAAAAGGGGTGGGAGGCAGGTTGATTTTGTTGCGGAGGCTTGGCGGATGGTTGCTTTAGTAATGCAAGGTGGGCGGATGGTTGCTTTTCTTCTGAACCACGGGTGGATTGTTACTTTTCTTCCGAACGACGGGCGGATGAGAGTCACACTTGGCGTTTTATTGGTATCTGAGCTATTTCACCCAAACATGAAACACTACATGTAAAATGCATGCACACTTGCATTCACTAGGTGTACAAAAATGAAATTCTAGGAGGTGTGCATGAGTTCAAGACATGGCACTCTTATTTAGAATTGGGCCAAATAGCTCAGATACCCATAAAACGCAAAGTGTGACCATGATCCGCCCGGTAGCCACAAAATAAATACTCAAAAGCCCAGTCGAAAATCATGCTTGCTCACGGCATGAGTCGACCGGCGAGCATGGAAAAAGCTGCATGCGGACATCGCTCCCACGCGAGAATCGGGAGGGAGCGATGACCGCTTTGTTTTTTTTTTTTTGTCACGCAACCCCTCCCAGTTTGATTTAGGGTTTCATGTTTGGCGTGGCGCCAAACATACAAAACCCTAAATCAAACTGGGGGGTTTGCGTGACAAGTAAAAAAACAAAGAGGTCATCGCTCCATCGCGATTGAGTGAAAACGCC
>SZWC01006532.1:31014-61014 GCA_023375785.1 Penium margaritaceum
ACCCCATGGTTTTTTCGTTAGAAACGATCTCACTTTTACTACTGGATACCCAATATTCTCCACTGCCCATGTTTACCGCAGTTGTGTGAACCATACGTTTGAGGTGAAGTTGACAAAGTTGTGTACTATTGTACTGGATACACAATTAGTATTTAGGGGGTTTTAACAACAACATCCCCATGGCATCAAACACTCACACCTCCAACTACTTTAGGAGGCAAGGCTGTTGGCAAAGCTGTTTGTGTGAATGACTTGCACATATGGCATTCATAATGACTTTTCCAACGTCCTCCTCCAGAGCACCTACATTACACAGCCTCCCATGAAAGGACCGGGCAGTCCACTGACCAACCATCGCTGAACCATAGGTGGCAAAGAATAGATCCAAGCCATGATCTCACAGGCAGGACACAAGTTTCCAGTAACACAGCAACCATGAGGGTTGCAGTCCACAAACTCCAACTCCTCTTCTGTGTCCGATTCCGTAGAGTTTGCGCCCTCTATGTCACAGTCCTCTATGTCGTAAAAGACTTCTTCCAGCTCCTCATCACATGCGCTGTCCGTATTATGCCACGCTCTATGTTCACAAGGACACATATACATCTTCACAATATGCACTGGTCGTGGTGTCCAATCCTTCCACTTCATGATGATATATGTCACACCTGCTCCAGCCAGGAATGAAGTAAAACAATCCATGGCTGTCTGTGTGGGTGTGAAAGGTAATTCAGTGAAGACAACATGCAGTGAAGAGAATGAACCATAGGACAATGCCTGCCCTCTATACAACGTTTTTGCAAGACAGAATACTTGAATTTGTACTGCTGAATTCCATGCTACACCAATTGCATTCACTGAATTCTTTGCATTCACATAACCCTGGGTTTAACGATTGTTCACACCACAACATGAATGGCCTGTAAAATTCATTCCATAACTCGGCACAACTGTATGGCGTTCTGCTATGTATGAGACTCACCCTACCCCAAAAGCACTACAGCCTCACTATAGCTACCCCTGCAACAGTCAGCCGTGACACACGACTACTACTGTGGCAACCCTTGTAGTCCCAGAGGTGGTGATAAGGAACCAAAGTCTTCTGTCAGTCCTCATCACACGTGCTCCCACCTTCTTCCTCCATGGTGTGACCTGCACCAGACACATGGCAACTTTATACAATGAATGACAAAATTTGCACCAGTGATAAGTGGACAGCAGGAAACACCACATGAACACGAAGGAGCAAACTTACACTTCAAAACACTTCGGGGTCGTCATCCCACTGCTCTGCGCACTCCTTCCAACTATCCATGACGCAGGCCTGTTCTTGTTCACGGAATGTTCTGGCCTCCCACTCCCTTTGCTGCTGAGGGTCAACGAATTCGTGGCCGTCCTCGGCCTCCCCCTCATCTGAGTCGCTAAGGACGTGCCGTTCAGGGTCGTAGATCTCCTCCTGCGCAGAGTCGTAGCCTGCTGCCTCAAGGTCGTACTCATCTTCGTCAGTTGCGGCACCCGCAGCTCCTGATGCCCTTGCTGTTGCTGCAAGCACCGTAGATGCCGCAGCAACAACTCTGTTTGCAGTTTCAGTGGTCCTCCTGCGCCCCGCCTGCCCCGCCCATCCCCAGCCTGGGCCAATGCCCAGCACACTGGTCCCTGGACTGTCGTCGGAAAGTAGGACAATAGTTTCTACTGCAGTCCCTGCTCGTCGTGCTCCAGCTGGGGTGGTGCGGGGGGCACCAATGCCGTCAGACGCAACTGCTGCTGCAGCTGCTGCACCTTCGGTTTCCCCTTGGGTCTCCGCAGGAGGCCACCAACCGGCATTCGCCTCTGCCCTGACGGCATCGTCCGCGCGCTGTAGTCGGTGTTTGAGAGCATTGGCCGCAGCCTCAGCAGCTGGAGCCACAGCTGCCTCGTTCGTGCACTTCTTCTTAGTGTGTCCCTTGTGTCCGCAATGCGGGCAGATGTAATTTTTCCACCGCTTGTCCTTGCGGTCCCACCGTGCACTCTTCGGCCGCCCTGCTCCACGTTTAGGTCCTGGCTGCTGCCACAGCACACCATCCGGGACTTTGAGGGAAGCAGGGTTCACGCCTGCCATGGGGAAGTTGTATGCTCGTCTGTATGCCATGCGTGTGAGTCCCACGTCGCACAATGCCTTGGCTTGCTCCCCACGGCCGATGACAAAAGCGCACGCATGCGCACATGGCTGCCCCCACTCCTTCCAGGCACCGCATGTGCACGTGCGGTCCTACACATTCACGGTACGGGTTCTGTTGCTCCGCCACGTCACGTTGCAACTCTGGGGCCCTTCATCCACGACGTCGTACGTGTGCGCCAGGACACTGCTGTTGAGAAGGCGCTTAGCCGGTATTGGCACGAGTTGACCTTCACATGACTTGCTGGACCGGCGTCTGTCTGCAAGCAAGCGCTAGACCCAACTATACAAAGACACAAAGCAGTAGAAGGGCAACAATTTTCTGCACTCAACGATGGGGGCGTTCAACGACTCCGCCGCGTTGGATGTAGTGTGTCCACCACGGCCGAGAGGACAGTACAGCCTCGCCCAGTGCTCCCTCGGAATGCCGCCCACGCTGTCTGCTCCGAGGAGGTAAACAGCAGCGCGTGAGTTGACGGAACGCAGCTGTTCTTCGCACCTGGTCCATTCTACGGGTGTGAGCGCATGTGCCAGCCGCCAAATCCAGTACCCAGCCTGCTTCCCGAACTTCTGCCTTACGTTCTGCCGCAAGTGGTAGCAGCAGTAGGTGTGATGAGCACCAGGCAGCTCCTTCTCCACAGCAGTCAACAAACCTTTATCACGGTCAGATATGACGACCGTTCCCTTCTCCGCAGTCGTTGGATACGCGATGGCGAGATGCTCCAGAAACCATGACCAGTTCTCCTCATTCTCCCCATGCACCATGGCCCACGCCATCGGTACAGCATTGTCGTTGGCGTAAAAAAAATGGCATATGAGGAGCACCTGTTTGTGGCCATTCTTCAGGTGCGTCCCGTCCATGGTGAGGATCCGACGTGCGTGCTGGAACCCCAGGACTGTGGCACCCGGGGCGACGAACGCCCTCAGGAAGACGCCTTCGTTCGTGGCCTCGGCGAGTGCATGAGTGTTCTTGTCCACACGCTTCAGCTGCATCCACGAAAAGATATCTGTTTGGTATGTGGAGGAAGAATTGAACAAAATCAACAGAGTGAAGAACACAACATGACGTACCGCTTCACAGTACATTGGAAACAGACTCCATGATAGTGCTTTGGGGCCGATGAGGTTCTCCTGCGCCTTAGCCTTCGCCCGGTACATCGTGTTCTTGTCCACAGCTTTTCCAGTGGCTTTCCTCACCACGGCAGCCAACGTCTTCACATCAGCAGTAGGGTTCCGCTTCAGAGTGGATTCGATATGCCGCACCAACCACTTTACAGTCTTCGCCGGGTCACCGCGACCAACTCCAGGGACACACTTGTGTCCATTGACAAACTCGTCCACCACGACGCCGGCGCCATTTGGGGCCACATGCGCACGAAGTAGCCACGGGCAATCATTCTCCTTGAACTGTCCACACCGTGCAGTAAACCGCGTCTTCTCGCTGCGCACCCACCGAATAGTCATTCGGTTGGTGATGGCGTAGTCATCCACTGCTGCGCGTGCCTCTACCATGTCCCGGAACGACATCCCAGGGGGGAAAGTAGGCTGCGCCTTGCTGCGCTTTGGGGCGTGACGACACGCCTCATCGTCCGACGACACTGCACCACCGACAAGGACATGGCAAGAGTGGAGGGACAGATGGATGACCCTGAGTTGGGCACAGACGGGGAATATCGGATGCAATTTTTGCCATCAACATGAATCGGGCGAGAGAGCCTGAGTGTGTCTCTTGCTTGTTCCGGCGAAATGAGGAGCACCTGAGCACGCTGCTCATGCTCGAAGTGCTTGTCGTACATGAGGTTTTGGGTGGATGGGGTTTGGGGGACGAGACCTGGCTCGTTGAGCTGCGGGCGTGAGGGACCACGAGGTTGAGAAACCGCAGTAGCGTCTCCTGACCTACGCCTACGGGACGCAGCCCAGTGCAACTGGGCAGCCATCTTGGGTGACCTGGGTACACTACATGTGAAATTGAAAGTAAATACACTAGATATCGAGACTCACCGGGCTATGTGACGTCCTCCAGCGCTTCCATGGCGCACGGAAGTTGAGCGTGGTGGCTGTGTGACAAGCATTTCGGGGCCTTGGGCCCAACTGTCGAGATCGCTCGTGAGTAGGCTCCAGTGCGTGACCACCGGACATCGTGGACACAACGGTGGACCTCGATGCACTCCACGGCCCTCGTTGATGCGACGTCTGCATGCATGCGGAAATAGACATCGTGGCACGGCTTCGCGGGGTTTGACCGCCCCGTATATGCCCGTGGACCGACTTGGTGTGCCTCATTGCATTGCCTCGAGACAGTGCATGGAACGTCGACAAAACGACGACTTCTGTGAGCTCACCGGCTGGCGGTTGCAGACAGCGACGGCCAGCTGGCTGACTAGGCGACCTCCCCTAGCCTGTTGTAACTGCCGATAGGAAGGATGCATTCTGTCAATGAACAATCGGTCCCTGCTGAATACCAGGTACACGCAGAGGAAGTCCGACGTCTTTCCTCTGTAAAAATGCAATCCCCCCATTTACCTGAGGCCGTTCAGGGGGGTCGCTGACATTTTACACCATGCACCCGACACTATTGGACGGTCTCAGTTTTCAGCACTGACAGCGCGATGATCCGTAGCCGGGTGTTTACGAACAACGGACAGAAAGGTTTTGCAGATTTTCGACATATTACTTTTAACGTAAAAATAAACACCCCATGTCCACCACTTTCAAAAAACGACGCCATACCGGTATGGCGTGTGGAAAAAAAAAACCGGTGTGGACATGGCGTTGTAATCGACGCGAACACTGGATATGGGGTTCTTTATATTTAACTATGTGGATATGGGGTATGTAAAATTTTGCACTTGGATATGGGGTGGTCCGCCCTTCGGGAATGTGGATATTAGAGCTATTTCGCCCTAATCTTTTGGCTATCCCTCTAGTACCGTCATGCTTTCATACCATGTGTTGCATCGAGCAGAACATGGATGGATCATAGGGATGAGGTGTGGAGGAGTATACGCTTGAAGGAATGAGGGAAAATGGGTAGCTTGTATTGAGCAGCAAGTATACTTCAATGATAGGAGTCGAACAAGTCAAGCACACACATACAATGGCAAGAATGACAATGAGGCATAGATTGGGTCGTGGACGCTCTAGTCAGGTGAAGCGTGCAAGGTCACACCGAGTGGCTGCTTCAAGACGCTTCCCTAAGAAGTTAAGGAGATTTGAGGATATCAAGACATGATTTTACAAAATTCGAGCGCCGTCGAGAAGTCAACCGCGTAGTATTGAAATGTCGATAAGGTTTGGGATTCTTGTATCGACCATTCTAGACGGTGGTCAATGTTGTCCGAACCTTCTGGAACAGACCACCGGAGGTCAGGGCGATTGGCCAAAATGCCCTTGGCTGTTTGGTGTAAACATCTTGAGGTCGATGCATAGTGGGCTACAAATATTTGGATAGAAATGTTCACTTGCGGAGTTCAGGTATTCGTGTACGTCAGGGACATATCACATGGTCCATTGTGCAAAAACCTCAGGATTTTACGCTACCCTGTTGAGTGTGCTTTGGCCACCAAACTCGACTCTTCATGTTCTGTTCAGAAGCCTCTATCATGTTTTTCTACTTTTAATGAACATCAATAAAAGCATCATGAATTGTACCGACATTTCCATTCTTTTGGTCAACTTCTCAACCACACTAGAATTTCATAGAACTACATTTCAATGTTCTTGAAATTCCCCGACCTTTGACTGAGTTTCTCAAAGCAACCACTCAAGATGCGGTGTCATACGCTTTGCTCAAATGGAGCATCCAAGACCCAAGATATATCCAGCATGTTTAAAACTTGTCATAAATGTAAACTTACAACAAGATGTAAGTTATGCAAGTGTCATAATCTCTCAGATAAAGATATTGGGTCCATGCTGAAGCGAAAGTACATGGTAAAACAGAACCTGACTACTTTCGTCAAGACAATGCTAGCGGTGGTTAGGAAGGTGACTAGAAAGGCAGTGGACAAGAACATGTTGTACTGTGTGAAGAGCAAGGTACATGAAAACTTCCTTGAGCCTAAAGTTCCCTCCTGGAGCCTCTTCTTGGTGTAGTGCAATGAGGCATACTGTCTACTTTTTCTTGTTTTAGTGCCGTGCTTTTCATATATGCGGTGTACTCTTGCTCTCTTGTGTTTTGCACTTGAAGCGTGTCAATCCCAACACACACACCGCTGCTGAGGCATCAACTGGTGGCATTTTTAGCCACGCTTTTTTCACACATGGAGCCATACTTTTAGGTTTCCAACATGCCCGGTGTGTCCTCTCCGTGGACAGCATTAACCTCAAGAACGACAACAAAGAGGTTCTTCTTATATGCCAATTCTTGGACGGCACCAACAGATTCATCCCGATCGCATTGCTCCAAGGAGAGAACGAGGACAGCTAGAAGTGGTTTTGTCTACAGTTGCCACGACGTGTCTTACTACTGCAACAAATGGGATTGTATTCATCTCCTCATGCTACATGCTACATGTGGTTACTTAACATCGTGGATGAGAAGCTGTCAAGGCACATCACACCTACTGCTGCTTCCACTTGATTTGAAATGCGAGACAAGAATATGGAAATCAAGCGGGGTCTTTGTTTTTTAGGCTCCTTCACACCTTCACACCTGCCAAATGGCAGAGATGTGAGGGAGCAGCTATGAGCCGTCAAATCTAGAACGACCGTCTATCTTCTTAGAGCAGATGGAGTCCTAAGAATTGTGAGAGAGCAATGGGTAAGGCTCTAGTATCTTGTTCAGTGTGACAAAAAAACCACGTCAAATGTAGCAAAGTTGGTGAATGCCTGCATCATGGAGTACAAGAAGTTGATCTCCTTCTGTTTCTTTGTGTCATTGTACACATGGGTAGAACGGTTGTTTGCACATCGTAAAAAGCCGAGTAAGGTGTACAACGGCTAGTTGGCGACTATATCCGTGAATTTTTCCTCACTAGCACTAAGAAAAGCCACAACTATGAAGCCATGGAGGAAGGACCACACTGGACAAGCATAACTGGCCCAAACAAGAGGAATCATGGTGTGGACGTGCTAGAGCGTATGTGCCCGTGCAAGGTGAAGAAGGATTGGAGCCAGCCCTGTGTCCATTGCTACGCCTCAATCATCAGTTGCGGTGAATAGGAAGACACCCTCTGTGATGTTGGACACACCCACATGTCTTATAGGTACGCGTACAACATCCCCATGAATGGAATGAACCCTGCCTCTCTAAAAGTGGAGGAGAGGGTATTGTGGGTGTAGCCAGGCCCTAAATGTGGTGCATTTTCCCAAAAATCACCCCCTAGAACCATGAAGACCGGCAGGAAAGAACTACATTTGACCCAGGTGTAGCAAGAAGGGCCACACAAAAAAGAAGTACACCAACGAGCCTGCCATGGGTCCTGGAGCTAAGGTAGCAGCCAATGCGCTATCCCATTGTCTACAGCACACCAAGGACACACTAAGGAACGAGGCATATGCTTGACGCTGGCCTCTAAGTGGAATACATGTAGAACAAGAGGCAACAACAGCTTCAACTGGTGCAGTTACATCCGGTGCTTGTACGGACAATAGCTCGCGATAGATCGCAAGGTCACACTAATCGTGTCCCAGGCCTGGATGCTGGCTGGGATCGGGCAGTACCCACACAAAACCGCAGCACAACTGCAACTACAACTAGTGTTACAACAATAGCCACAGCCTTCGCAACAACAACGGCAAAAGTGAACAATAGCCATAGATGAGGATTTTGAGTACAGTCCCAAGTCTGAAAGATATAACCTGGCATAGCAAGAAATCTGTCTTCAATTTAGAGGAGGAGGAAGACAACAAAGACTGCTATGGGAGTGGGAAGCACTTAGTGTGTGGGTGTAGCAACAGACTTGTGTCATGGATAGATTGGAGGAATGTGCTCAGGAGTGGGATGCCGACCCTGAAGTTAGGTAAAGTGCAATATTCAGAACGGATGTCATTTTTTGGTGTTTTCATTGTAAAACTCCCGTTACATTGGTTAAACTATACTATTTTTACGCATGTAGTACAAGCGGTAAGAACAACACATTCAAGAGTTATTCATGTGACACCTAGCTATTTTTGCGACCCGCAGTTGGTCCATTGTGGGTCAAATCGCACATGGCCTGTACAGAGACAGTGTAGGCAGTATGGATGTTGGACTATGTTACAAGTCATGAATCATTTTCAGATGAATTCAGTCCCAGAACATGTTCTCTTATGTACATGTCCAACCCAGTGTAAACGCTGGTTGTTTCAAATTTGATTGTTAAAAAAAAAAGAATTATCACAAATGTAGCTGGAGGAGAACTTTCTTAATGTTCACCTTTGTGACAAAGACTGTCAAGTGTATAAAATCTCACTAGCCTTGAATAGTTCGTTCTCTTTCATGAGTTGTTTTTTCTCATTCCACAGGACATGGCTGAACACTTGGTGCAAGTACAACCAACTCTCGAACATGGGGTTCACAACTTGGAACTGCAGCTATGAAATCCTTTTTGGAAGGCATTGATGTAATGTACCTCTTCATGCATTATGGAAAGCTCAAGCCAAGGCCAGTTCACATTGTGAAGATGTACATATGTCCATGTTTTCATGGATACAACCGTAATGATAGTGCTTCACAAATAGATGAAGATGACATTTTCTACGACATGGAAGACATTGACACCAAAGACTTATGATCTGATGAAGAGGCATCAAAATCAAACGACAATGATGTGTATGTTGAGTGTGGCAAAGATAGCTATTGTCTCATTGGCAAATTGTGAGCAGGATGTGAGGTAATGTCATGGATCTCCTTATTGCCTCCATGTGTTCAGCTATGGTTCTGTGGATACCCTGGTCTATTCATCCCAAGCATGGCATTGTAACAAGAAAGGTCTGATCATTTTCCTCAATGTTATTGTAACTATTGTTCATGATTCTCTCGCCATTCAACCCATACTTGAAAATGTATGTGACTGGATATGTGAGGTATTGATATATGCTATTCATAACATTATGTCCACAGGTTGGTTGCTTAGCAACCAAGAGTAGTGAATGTAGTGATAAGCATTCTTCATGAAAAATGAGTGAAACCTGGATCTCCCTTTGACTATGGTGTTTTTCCATGAATTACCTTATTTTGTATGCAATTCATCTTACATGCGCAAGTCTTAATCTCAACAACATTGACGAGCATTCCAGTGTTTCCACCAATGTACTCTGTTATACATGATTGTAATGGATGTGGACATGGAATCATCTAGATTCATGTTTTGATTAAAAACACAACAAAAAGTACATAGTTTGCCATTCATTCACAATCTTTCAATAGGCAAAATGATGTGTTATAGTAGCAGTTTGACCGGCCTCCACGGTTCCCACATCCCAGTCAAATACTTTGGCTATGATCAAGGCATTTGGTGTCCGGTCATCCATGAAAAAAAACTTCCAATGTTGGGGGTTCTCCATTCAACAAGTGAGGTATGGTTAATCATGTGCTTTTTGTACAGTGTTTGTTGTGTGTATTGACATGCGCGTGGATAGGAACGTTCTATAGAAGTCTGGTGCATGTCCACTGACATCCCAATGTACATAAGCCTTCATTTTACCTAGTCAAATCATATTAAAAAGCTTCAAATTGTGTGGTTTCAGCGACTGTGTCATAATGACATTCCATTCTAGGTTTGTTAAGTTTCTTTTGGTGGCATAGGTTCTGTCACAATGATTATAAAGTAAAAATATCATGCTTGTTGATATTGTCCTTTGATGCGAAGTAGTTGATGAATTTGCACGAGTCCCCCCCCCCCCCCCCCCCCCCCCCCCCGCCTCCCCGCACAACCCACCAGATTGTATTGGGTGAGTGTATAAGAAATTGTATTTGGTGGAGATTCCAAATCATACACATGTGTACACTGTTTTACTTGCAATTTGTTGGTTATTTGCAACTTCTCTTGATTGAATACACTCTTTTATTTTCATCCATCCTCCCCCGTATGCACTTCCCAATTCACTCATCCGATGCACTTTCTACCTTTTGGAGGGGAGGGGGGGTTGAATCATAATCATCGTGTCCCATTGGTCGACCCTCCCCGAAGAAAACAAGCTTATTGGTCAAATGAATTGGATTGTAAAGATCCTGAACTACGAGAAATGTGAGTACATTGTACATGGGTGAACAATAACTTATACATCTTCGATGATGGTTGGACAGTCTATGTAGAGAGATCAATGGAAGAAACAAATGTCTTTTTACATAGCTTTCTTGTCGCAAATCAAGGTAGAATGCTCTTTCTTGTTTGTATTCTGGCATGTTCACCACAACAAGAGAACAATGTCCATCCGGACAACCCCGTACGATTACGTCCATGCAAGCGTGAGACAACAGGAGATACCCCCCACCCACCAGATGCAATTGTATTTGGGGAGTGTATTGGTTTGTTTATGTTGAAAAAAGGGCCTGAACTACACAGATTTCTCAGGAAACCAAGGAACACATAGCTTCTTAGGCATTTCTCTTAGTCGAATACATTCGTGTATGAAAGTTCACCCTCCCCCAATTCACTTTGCACTACATTCGCCCTATGAAATTTCTGTTTTTGGAGAGGGAAGGGATATTCTGATCTGTATCGGTTGGACCTCCTCCCCTACCCCCCCCCCCCCCCAAGATCCCAGAAAGTGTATTGAACAAATGTATTGACTTGTAAAAATGATGAAGTACAAGTGCTGCAACAGATTTGTACACCGATGAAAGGCAACACGTACTTACGATGATGCCTTTTCCATCGGCGAGTCCTTCATTCGATGAGTTTCAACAGGAATCTACCTTGAATGCCATCCTACACAAGACCGCAAAGAGCCCCATCAGATTCACCTGCAAGTGACCCTAGACCTGAATGTGGACTCTTACCTCCCCAAGCACAGAGATGATTTTCATGGACAAGATGAGAAAGCGGAGCATCCACTTGATGGTCGTTCTGATGCTCACGATGCAACCGCTTTTCAGATTTGTGATGGATAGTGTGAGCAACTTGGAATGCAATGTTTGAACATAAGAGCCCCCCCCCCCTCATGTTCCTCTTGTATGTCCCATTTCTCCACCACATCTTTGCTTCAAACACAAGCTTCTTGCCAAGGTACGGTCAAAGAGCTACACTGCATGACCTAGCTTATCATCATTTCTAGTATTTCCATTAGTGTTAATGCTACGTGTGATGGTGTTATCAATGCTAATGGTTGCACTACTCGTGGTATTGTTACTGGTGTTGCTGCATGCGTTATTGGTATTGCCCATTGAGTGCCGTTAGGGGTACTGTAGGTCGTGCCATGGGGGGTTCTACGCTTGGCTTCAACTACTGTAGTTGGTGCTGATTGTGATACATTCGGTGGTGCTCATCATGGTTTATCACTAGATCCATTGATAGTGGTGATGCTTTTTTTTGTGGCGTTGCTATAGGAAGTGCTTCTAATGATGTCACTGATGGTGCTACTGATGTTACCTTCATTGGTATTAATAGTGTTGCTGGTGTTGTCACTGGTTGTACTCTTGATGATGCTACTTGCTTTTGAAAAATTGCCCCTCTGCTTGCCGAAGTGTGATGCAAGTAGGTGCTAGCAAGCTATCAATAGAGAAAAATCCTTGCAATTGGATCTATCGCCTCAATAATTGCTCCAATCCTAAAATGGAGGATCTCCCTGAAAGTTGACAAGTTGTTGAATTTGGTGGAAGTTGTTTCACCAGAATTGGACAAGTAACGAGGGAGACATGAGGTTCCAAAGTTAGGATGTATGCGGTGGCTCTGGAAGCCAGCCGCAACTCAATTTCCAGTGAAAAATCAACCTTACCGAGTACCAAATGTCCATCTGGGGATTTTGCCCCGGAAGACTGCCGATGCTTCCGGTGGATAAGATTCGCCGGATGTAGTAGTGCAAGTTGTTACCGAGGGACTTAGCCAAAATCCTGGCTCGGCGTCCGAAACTCAATAGACCATTTTGTTACTCAAGGACATTCAAAATTTTGACTGTATTTTTGTGGACAAGATTCAACACATGTTGCACCCCGTAATCAAACTCAACCCAAAAGTGGCCAGGGTTCGTCAAAACAGTGCAAGGGACTCCTCCATCATGTGCAAAGGTATTTGTACCTTGGGAAGGGCGCTTTGCATGTGAAGGAAGGTACCACAGCGTGTGTGCACCATGGAAGCGTAAGGCATTTACATGGTGGGTGAGACTTGCGCTTCGGCAAGCATAACTTAGGCTATGCTTGGCCGAATTGCACATGGTTTGGTGTATTGGAGAGCTCATGAATAGCCCTATTAATTATCATATCATGTCCATCAATGTACAAGAGCTAATGCAAACTATGCAATTCTTTTTGGCAAAACTGACTGTTTCTAAATTCCTACTTAAATAGCGTGAGGCAAAAAGAAAGCTAACCCTTAGTCTCAGATTTTCCCAAAAGAAAGACATGAACCACACGAGACGGTCAAATCACAGTCGAGACTATACCTTGCAAATTTCCGACAAATGGCTATGAGCCCATATTTGCTAATCCTCCACTGTACATATGTCTCCTCTTGTTGTGGCCATGAGTGCGTAGGGCATGCTGGTACAGCGAGTGGAGGCAACGCACCATGAAGGCACGCAATCTCCATCCTCCTCGCCGGTGGTCGCCTCCACCCTGGCCCCATGACACATCTTCATCGTTATCCGGGCTTTCTTTGCAAACCTACTTTAGTCTTCTAGTCATAACTGTGCATTGCTTACTTGAGCCTGTGATACCTAAGTTAGACCTACAACTTTGGTTTTGGTTAGGCAGAGATTATGCCACTTCGAAGGTCACATATGGCGTGCCCCACCTGGGGTGCGCGGATTTGCTCGCGCCCTTTTTTGGGCTGGCGAGGGCTTTTGTCCTCAAGCGAGCTGGCTCGCGGATGAGCTTCGCTCACCGGTGTAACGGGTGAGTTCAACTAGCAACCTCACCCCTAGGGCTAGGTTGTCTTGTGACTGAAGGATGTGTGCTTTTTTGGTTGCCGCCGCCATGGAGTTTTGGACCTAGCTTAGCCTAGGATCCACCGTTTTAAGAACCGTTTGCTGCTTTGGCTTTGCAGCAAGCTTCTTATTAATCCTCTCCAATATTAATGTTATTTGTAGCTCACGGGGTTGTCAACTTCGACAACATCGCCATGAAGTTTTGATAACCTGTCAGAGTAGAAGCAATGCAAATGGCATAGAAGGAGACACAAGCCTTCTACAAGTATGCCAGCAGCCCAGGCTCTGGGCTCTAGAGGTGGCAGTTTGAGCTGCACCTCACACATAAGGGGTTGTTGCGGGTCATGTTGGGAAAGTAGGTGCTCACATAGGCGACAACTGCGGACGCAGAGATGCAGGCCATCGAAAACAAGAACACGGAGGCGCTCATGCTCGTGGTTTCCGGGACAGCCGAGTCATAGTGGGGGATAGTGGTGCTACTTCTAAGAAAGTAAGATCATACTTGAAGTCTGGAAAAAACACTGCACCATCCACCAATCTAAGTCGCCTGGGAACAAAATCTTCATGATGAAGCGACTCCTCACAGTGAGAATACACGAAGGAGGTGATGTCATCTCCGCTATGCGGCAGATCGAGTCGCTTGCCTCGCAGTACAACAATGTGGGATGGAAGATCGACAAGTAGCTGCAGGCAATGACCCTAGTCACGACCCAACCTGACAGTCGGGATCCACACATTACCGTCCTGGGAGGACAAACCCACCTATGGTGCAGTCGTAGAGTACATCCGTAACGAGATGCAACGATAGAGCTGCCGAGAGGCCTCGTCTTTCTTATCAGCCCTCTTCACCAAAACGCATGGAGACGGAAGTGGGGGCAACGAAAGCGGCAGACAGGACAGCGGCAAGAAGGGAAAAAAAGAAGGTGTGTGCCGCAATTGCGGCAAGGAGGGCCACTGGGCCTCCTAGAGCCTGGAGGAGGCAAAGGCCGGCGGCAAGAAAACGAAAGGCAAGTCACTCCTCGACGACAACAAAAACCACTTCCTGAAGAAGACCAACAAGTGATGCATAGATTCCAGGATGGAGGAGCATACACAGGTCAAGAAGGTGGGGCTTGCCACCTTTGAGAAGTCATCCATGTCAATGGTGGTCGCGAACGACAAAGTTGAGCCAGAGGCTGGCCAAGGTGACATGGAGGTGGAAGTCATGGTGGGCGGTAGGAAGGAGCTGCGCACACATTGTGATGTGAAGCACCGGCCTGGCTGACATTTTGAGTGTCAGCCGCTTGACGGATAAGGGATCGGAGGTGCTCTTTCGTGATAAATGCATAGTGGTGCGTAATGACGGCGGTGGGGAGGTCATGCTGGAGGCAAAGGGGGAGGGTGGTCTCTACATCGTGGAGACCAAGATGATCCCCGTGGCATTGGACGTTGCATACTCACAGGAGCACATCGTCAACATGGCCAAGGGACGAAGAGCTGATTTGGAGCTATGACACTGAGGGTTGGGGTACTCAACCGTTAAGGAGATGGCAAAGCACAACATGGTGCGCGGCCCCGTCATCAACGGTGCATCAAACGCAGCAACAAATGCAGTAACGCACCAAAAAATGTGAGCCATGCATTTTGGGCAAGGCGTGCAACAACCCATTCAACAAGAATGTGGCTCGCATAACGGACCTCCTATAGGTTGTGCACGGCGACGTGTGCTGACCATTCAAAATGCCTTCAAATAGTGGCTTGAGATAATCGGTCACCTTCATTATGACTACATCTGGAAGCTCTTTGTGTACTTCATGAAACAAAAGGGTGAGGCCCTAGGCCGGTTGAAGGAGTATGTCGTAGTGGTGGAGAGGCAGATTGGCTGGACGGTCAGAGTACTACTCAACGATAATGGCAAAGAGTACGTGGGCTTAAGTTTGTGGATGAAGAAGCAGGGCATCAAGTAGGAACCCAATACACCGTACTCGCCACAATCTAATGAAGTGGCGGAATGGGCAAACCAAGTGTTGCTAAACATGGTATGGACTGTGCTTGCAAGGTTGCCACGAGGGTTTTGGGCGGAGGCTATGTGTATAGCGAGCTACATCATCAACCTCACCCCAATAGCGGTTTTGAAGGATAAGGGCAGCTGAAAAATGCCGCAAGAGGTTTGGAGCGGGTGCGAGCCAAACGTGGCATACCTGAAGGTGTTTGTGTGTAAGGCGCACGCGATGGTGTAGGCAGCGTAGTGACTTGATTGCATGCTAGAACCACGTGTGAAGCCGTGCTTGTTCCCGGCTAGAAGAGCGCGTAAAAGGTCTATCGGCTCTGTGTCCCATGCACACAAGAGATCATCCGTAGTTGTAAAGTTGAGTTCAACAAGCTACAAGCTTCAGCAGCAGCAACGACATGAGAACTGGGAACACTCCAAAACAAGGGGAGTGGTTCCAGCTCCTTGACTACAAGAAGGATCCGGTGGATACCGAGGTCAAGGATTAAGTGTCGGAACGCTGTGGTGCAGCAGAGACGGCAACCGGTGCAGAGGAATCCAACAACATTGTAGCTACGCTGGAGATCTGGTGGAAAGATCCGTTGGAGGAGGCAATGTGGTTGCCAAAGCATACCCTTGCAACAGAGTTCGCATTGGACAGGTCTCAGACCCTGTTGCGCCCCATCATCAAACTCAACCCAAGAGTGGAAAAGGTGCAACAAAACAGTGCAGGGGATCCCTCCATTACATGCAAAGGGATGTACGCCTTGGGAAGGGCGCTTCACATGCGAAGGAAGACGCCACGGTGTGTGCATACCATGGAAGCATAAGACGTTTCTGTGGTGGATGATGCATGTGCTTTGACAAGCATACCTTAAGCTACCCTTGGCCGAATTGCGTGTAGTCTGGTGTGGTGGGGAGCTCATGACTAGCCCTAAAAATGTTCATATCATGTAAATGTACAAAAATAAATGCAAAATTGCGCCTTCGCAAAACTGACTGTCTCTAAGTTCCTACTCGCATAGCGTAAGGTGGCCAGAAAGCTCATGCTCAGTCTCAGATTCATCCAAATGAAAGACATGCACCACATGAGAAGGTCAAATCATACTCGGGGCTGCATCTCGCACGTTTCCAACACTTGTGGTACTACTCATGGCGTTATTGGACCACTAGTGTTGTCCTTACACTGGCCATTGGTGTTTTCATCGATATCTCAATGAGCAATACAACGGGCAAAGATACCGCTGGTGTCATGACTAGTGCGAGAAGTCGTCTTGTCGTCAAAACCTCTATAAGTGTAGCTCCTAATCCTATTGAGAGTAGTTTTTTTACTGCTCTTTTTGGTATTTTCTTGATGTCACCTGTGCCATTGGAGATGTCCTCTCTGACTACGCGAGTGTTGTTTATCTCGTTATCTTGTCAAGCTATGTGCTGTTATTCTTCTTGGTTCCATTTCGTTACTTTCTCTCAAACTCGTGCCTGTTTTCTCCTCGCGGGTAAAGGTTTAGTTCAATAGCATGGGTTGTGGATGCTATAGCAACTAAACACAGTTCTCTTGATTGTTCCATGTTCACCCCGCTTGATCCTTGCTCTACCAATACTAATTTCTTTACCATTGTTGACACTCTGCTTTCCGCACATAGGATCAGATTTGTCTCTCTTTTTCCACTTCCAGCCCTTTCTTCATTTCCTTCAAATTCTTTGCCTTCGATCTGTCAGTTTCTCTCCCCTTTATCCCTACGCTAAATGAAACTTGTTTCTCAATCACATATGTGATTACTTTCGTGTCTATCATGGAGCGTATTAGAGGTTGTGTTTTTCTTCGTGTCTATCGTGTCCCACGTGTGAGTCTTTGTAAGGTCATTGGTCCACAATAGATACTAGTATGTACAGCCTACATGCTTGCCATGCTGTAATGCACAACCCACTCTCACCTCCCCTGTCGATGTCTCTATCTACTTTCTAGCCTAGATGTTGCCGTTATCCTTTGTCGCCCCTGTGTCAATGGGCTCACTGATTCCTCCTTTCACGCCCCACCTACTACCGGTTGTATTTAATGTGCAATTGGTTTGATGCATCACATTCCCTTTTCTCACTGTACAACTGGTGTAGCATCCGCACTTGAGCCTGTTCTTGCCAGTCTCCTCGACCTGCTCCAGGGTGCATCCTTAGCAGAGAATGTGATTTACCATAGCAACGCCTAAATTTGTACATTGTGCATAAAGATGTTTCCTCAGTCTATTTCAAACAGTGAAGGACAAATTGTGGTCCATTGTAGAACTAGTGATAGATGGATTACAAACTAGAACATTTTAACAGAGCTCAAACTCACGTACTACTGGTTGCGCTCCTCGGACAAGAGCCGTAAGGCCGGCAGTCGTTGACGTAGCCACACTACGTACACAAAAACAACAAGCCCCATTGTCAACATTTTTTAATCTCGCCATTTCCAATCCCAAAATGATATAGTTTTATATCGTTGTGGAATCTTCGAGTTATTGACCCAGCTCATTTCTTAAAAAAAGATAATGCAGTTTTAAGAGGTTATTCTTACCATCATTGAAGACCATTTGTGGTTTACATAGGTGTAGCTCTTTCGTGCAATGAGCGTCGTCCTGCAAACATGCGGGTGGGTTACAAGGAGGCCCTATGCAATAGTTAGCAAGGTGTTCCATGTGTTTTGTGACCACGGTGGCTAGCTCTTTGCCCGGCACTCCCCAAAACCATATGAAACAACTGAATAATGGAATCATACCCTCATTGAGCACAATGATGGATGAGGTGGAGCTCCTCGAGCAAGACAAGAGCTTCTGGATGGAGACGACAGCATGCCGCACTTGCGGAACCGCATACAACCCGGATTATCCATCTGTGACATGACAATGTGTGGGTTGTTCTTGTAGTAAAGTGCCGACCTTCGTTAGTGTAACGGATTGGATGGAATCCTTTGCCGACTAGGCCAGAACCGCGGTGCTTGAGTGTCTCCGACCCTCAAGCCATCCCGTTTCACCGTCTTCAGTCCGAGGTGACCCTGCTTGAAGCACGTGGCTCCTTCGACCGGTCGGCGTGGAACTGCCACACAACACTCCCCCCTCTTTAGGTGTGAGAGCCACTTTGGCATCTTTGGTAATCCCGACGTGGGATTCGAGCCCAGGAGCTCTGATACCAATGTAACGGATTCGACGGAATCCTTGGCTGACTGGGCCAAAACCGCGGTACTCGAGGTCTCCGACCCTTGAGCCATCCCGTCTCACCGCCCACAGTCCCATGTGACCCCGCTCGAGCCACGTGGCTCCTTTGACCGGTCGGTGTTGCATTGCCATGCTACAGTTAGGCATTCTTGTGGGCATCATGTTGCATTGCAAACTATTGCCTTGGGATGTTTTTGCAAGATTGATCTCATGGTGTGCATGTGATTCAACATTGGTGCGTCCGTGAGATCAGATGTTCACATATTCAAGGATCATACCAGTCATCTCATTGTCAAGTTTTGTTACGCCGAAGTGTTTGAGCACATTCCACATAGTACCTTTGAGAGAATGCGTGGAAGCTTCCTAGCTACACAGCCGCTGACTAGGCGTCAGTGCTTGGTCAGATGGTGACGACAGTCACAGGTTGTGCACACAACGGCAAGGGTTTGGCTAGGAGACACAAGACAAAGTGTCAGAATGCATCAATCGCATATGCAGAGAGAAATAACAAATGACAGGTCCAAGGCATAAACACCTGCCGCGGCGCACCGCGGGTGTCGCACGCGGCAGTCCAAGAGCTGTCCTAAAACCGGCCCAAAACCACTGTTTTGGCCGTAACTCTGCGCACACATGTCATAATGCTACGCCGTCTGAACCTAGACGTGTAGGATCAAAAGACGGACGCTACAACTGGTCACATGCATGCATCTATCATCAGAAGGTGGACATACAATGCAAAAACATGCAAATAGGGCTCATTACCAGTCCGCCAAAAGACGCCTGCAAGCTGTAGAAAGGACAGCAGAGTCCCGGCAACATCTGGGGCTGTGGAGCGGTAGTCGGCCAGCTCCAAGTCGGTAGTCCGCCGCCAGTCGTCGCACCGGTGTCACCAGGGCCCACCTCAGGGATCTGCACGAGTATGGACACGGCCGAGTGGTCATAGTAGACTGTACACGAACGTCACAAATCACAACACTCCCCCATGACCCGATGGTACGCATATCCATACACGTGCAGCACTGGTACAAACACAATAGTGAGTGACACAAACAGATGAGACACAGACGCAAATCCCACACTCAACCACCCTCAGGCATGGGGCGAAGCCCAACAGATCAAATGGCCACCTAGAACTTTTCGCGAGCTAGTGCCTTCATGAAGAAATCAGCACGCTGGATGTCACTGCCAACCAACATGACAGAGATCACGCGTCGCTCCACCAGATCACAAACAAAGTGATGCTCAATCGCAATGTGCTTTGTGCGAGCATGAAAGACACCGGAGTTCTCTGCAATGGCGAGAGCACTCTGGTTGTCGCAATGCAGCACAATGGCGGGTACTGACTACCCAAGCTCAAGAAACAAGCGTTGCAGCCATACTGCCTCAGTAACCCCTGCGCCCAAAGCAACGTACTCTGCCTCTGACAAACTATGTGCGATGCAGCCCTGCTTCCCGCTTTGCCAAGACAGAGTGGTACCACGAGCAGAAACACGAAGCTAGTACGGCTGCACCCATCTGGGCTCCAAGCTAAGTCGCTCTCGGCATAGCCGTCAAGGACCACCGAACACTGTTGACGAAAACAGAGTCCGAGGTACGGCGTGGAGACCACGTACCGCACCACTCGCACAGCCGCATGAAGGGCTCTTGCACGTGGAGCCTACAAGAACTGAGCGAGGAGGTTGACATCGAACGCGATGTCGGGACACGTGGTAGTGGCCAGGTACATCAGAGATCAGATGAGACGGAGATACAAGGCCACGTCCACTGTCTCCCCCAACTGCGTAGGGTCATCCATCTTCGGGGAATCCTGTCCATCGAGTGTAAGAGGTGTGGAAGTGGAGGGCACTGCACCAAGGAGATCGCTAAAGTGCTCCCCCACGACTCGTGCGTATCGGGCTTGATGCAACAACAGTGTCTGAATTCTGCGATCTCGCACGATCTCTATGCCGAGAAACACCAATGTAGGACCAAGGTCCTTCATCCTGTGGGCAGTCTGCAGGACAGCCTTGGCCTCCTTCACGGCCTCCTAGGATGGAGACGCGATCAAAAGGTCATCAACATATGCCAGGATGGCGGTGAACCGCTCGGGTGTCGGTAGGATGAAAAGAGAGGGGTCTGCCTCACTCTGTATGTATCGTGGACGAGTCAAAGTGCCGGTGATCTCCTAGTTCCAACACTACGGAGAGTGCTTGAGGCCGTACAAGGACTTGCGCAAGCGCCAGACCTTGTCACCGTCCTCAAAGCCCGGTGGTTGAGCCACGTAAATCTCCTCATCCAAAGAGCCATGGAGGAACACATTGTTCACATCCATCTGGTGCAGTTCCCAATCATGTTGAGCCACTACACCAAACAGAGCTCGAGCTGAGGTCATGCGGCCGACAGGGGCAAAAGCATTGGTGTAATGGACTCCCTCAATCTGAGAGTACCCCTTGACGACCAAGCGGGTCTTGTAGCGTTCCAGTGAGCCATCCGGCTTCACCTCCTTGCGAAAGACCCACTTGACCTGAATAACCTTCCTCCCAAGAGGAAAGGCGACAAGCTCGTAGATTCTGTGCTCTCGGATGGCGCAAAGCTCATCCTCGGAGACAGCACGCCAAGCGTCAGCATCCTCTGATGAGAGAGCCTCCCTGTGTGTGCCCGAGACGGGCGCCATAGAGGGAGAACTCTGCGTGGCAAGTGCACACGCCTCAATGCCGGGCCCGACGACCACGAGATCAGCTGCTGCGTCACAGGCGATATGGAACTCGCGAGTGACGAGGTCGTGCCCTACAAGGCACGCTTGATGCACCTCTATGAGCTCAGTGCGGACACTTAGGCCTAGGGCCTTTGTACCGGGGTCACCACTCGCGATGCTGCAAGAGGAGCACCTGGGTCCGGGGCCCGACGCTCGTTGAGCTCCAGAATCCAATGGTCGAAGATGGCCACCGGGCTCACGGGAGTAACCTGAGGTCGAGGGACGCACCTCAGGCTCAGGGACAGGTGCGACCACAAGTGGTGAGGGCTGAGACGAGGCAGCCGGAGACGGCGTGCGAGGAGATACGTGTGTGGAGAACACGAGGCTGGGTGTGATAGCTGGAGCAGGCAAGACTGGACCTGACACTGTGGCAGGAGTACCAGCCGACGTAGGTATGGGAGTGGGCAAGGCTAGATCAGATACAGAAATAGGGGTGCCAGCAGATACAGGTGCTGGTGCAGAAGGAGGCGTGGGAACAGAGGTACCTGTGGATTGTGAAAGAGGCTGTACCAACGGCAACAGTATCTCCGGACCAACGACAATGATCGCCGGATCATCATGGGTCGGAGACCGAGAGGGGGCTCGAGCGGACACATCAGCCTGATGAGAGGTGCTCGCTAGCGTGGAAGTCTCCCCCATCCGCCGAGAACCCTCACAGGAAGAAACATGGGTGGCGGAGAGTGCTGTGATCCAAGTCAGGTCACAATAGGTGAGAGACTCGAAAAACAGCGCGTCGCGGGACTCGAGGTCTTCGACCGCGGGGAAATGCCTATGAAGACACACAAGCGGCCTCGAGGTGAGACCTTGGACCCCTCCTGGTCCTCGGTGTACTACACGGAGGCCAGGGAGCCCCTGACGCGAGCGAGACGAAGGTCAGCACGATGTCCAAACCAGAGCTCGTACGGTGTAACATGGTCCAGAAGCGGACCGTGCGGGAGGCGGTTCTAGACCCAACTCATGTAGGCAAAACTCTCAAAGACAAAATACTCTAGGAGACTGCACTCAGACCACATGGCGTGAACCGCATCCTCCATGGTGCGGTTCCAGCGCTCAGATACACCGTTCTGCTGGGGGGTAGCAGGAGCGGAGACCTAGTGAAAAATCCCGTGCTTAGTAAAGAAGGAGTCCATCTTGCCAAGGAACTTGCCACCGCGATCCTAGCAGAAGGTATGTAGAGTGTGGCGGGACTGACGCTCAGCCATCACTAGCCAGAGTCGAACCGCAAGGGCGGCGTCACTCTTTTGACGCAGGCTGTAGACCCACCGCATCCAAGTAAAGTCATCAGTCACAGTCATAACATACTGGCCCCTCTCGGATAGGGACTCGATCGGGAGAGGGCTGAAAAGGTCTGAGTGAACCAACTCGAGAGGCCAAAGCGCTCAGGAACGAGAATCAGGGTAGGTGCACCGGTGCATCTTCCCCTGAGCGCAAAAAAGACAGTTTGTCTTGGGTGGCTTCTTGAAAGAAGCCATACCAAGACCGAGAGCGGGTTGTGTCCGCATGAGCTTCGACACAGTGTTGGAGCCCACGTGACACAGACAGCGATGAAGTAACCTCTGCTGTTCCAGAGATAGAACACCAGTGACAAAGACACGACCAGAGGAAGAGGAAGAGCAAGGGGAGGAGGGTCGAGCAATGCGATACATATCATCTATGAATCAAGTACGCAAGACGACACTGCGAGTGTCAGTAGCAGTCACAATCGCTGAATCAGTGGTATGCTCCACAGAGAGACCCATCAAGGTGCAGGCATGCACAAAGAGCAAGCTGAGCTCAAGATCAGGCACAAACAACACGTCGGAAAGTTCCAAGGGGCCAGATGGACCATCGTAGCATACAACCCCAACACCATGGACTGGCAAGGACTGACCAGACCCTGTACGAACGGAACGGATAGACGTGACAGGTTCGAGAACAACAAAGTCACTACGACGGCACGTCATGTGATGGGTGGCACCAGAATCGATGATCCAAGTGCCACCGGAGTCACGGCTGGTGGACGTCACTGTACAACGAGCAATGGAACACTCGGCATTAGAGGGACGCTGAGCCGTCAGTGGGGAGGAACGACGCACAGCACAAAGATGAGACTCATGAATCCACTCGGTGCATGCAGGCCCATCATCATCATATGCTAACTGTGCTCCCCCACACGCGTCGTCACGAGCCATAGGAACGGATGAAAAAACAGTCTGTGAACCACCCGATGATGACAACACACTCGCACCTCCGTGAAAGCAGAGCGCCAGAAGGTGGCGAAGCTCGGTGATGGTGCGGTCGCGCGGGTCCGGATTGTTGCTGCTCGCCGGTGAGGAGGCTGGAACAGCTGCAGTCGTGGCCGCCGCGTGTCCGGAGGAGGATGCGGGTGACGTACCAGACGTGGAACGGAGAGCATGAGCAGCCTTGAGCCCACGAGTGATCCGCGCCCAGTCAAGTGGCTGGTGGCACTCGGTGTAACGATGGGTGCCTCCACAGTTGTAGCAGTGCATAGAACGGCCACTGCTACCACTGGATGACGACTGCTGCTGACCTCATCCATGCTTCCTATTCTTCGTCTTCCCCTGGGCGGCTCCTGCAACGCCCTGTGTTTGTGGGTGTAGATGGGGTCGAAGAGGAAGAGGAAGATAAGGAAGTGATGGAGGAGGAAGAGGGAGACTGCAGGAGGGAAGATGGTGGTGATGCAATGGCTGCTGAAACGAGGGAAGTCTCCTGATGGGCTACGGCTGCCTCGCGGGCTGAGGTCACCTATAAGAAGAGCTGATACGCCCAAGGAAGCAGCTGTAGAATGGCTGAGAAGGGCTCGAGGACAGTGTCGCTGTACCGTGTGAAGATGTCGGTGTTCTCGAGGCGAACTCCGAGCATAATTGTATGAAGCGCCCACAACGGGTGTACCTCGTGAGGTCCCCAAGCGCATGTAGATACGCATGGCGCATCGCCAGTAATCCGCTGCAGGCTCAGCAGGCCCCTGACGGAGCACATGAAAAGCACGAATGTGTGATGCACAAGTGGTGTGCGTCTCTACGGCCAGCAGGGATAAGAACATCCCATCCTCCACGGGGATCGGTGCCGGTGCCTGTGCCGGCCTCGCCAAGGAAGGGACGGAAGTCGACGACGGTCTCGCGTTGCATGGCGTAGAGGAGTCCGCGCATGGCCCGGGTTGTTGTCAGTACCTGTGCTGGGTTTGTAGGCTGGTACGGGCTGTGGTAGTAAGGCCACACTCCCTCAGAAGTAGCCCACACCTGACACAAGATCTCCCAGCAGTTGAAGCCATCCTCACTGATGTACCGTGGAGATGGTGCCTCAAAATCCTTGGGCTGCCGCTCCGTGGGGAGAGCAACCACAGGCTGAGTAAGACGAGAGACGGGAAAGACTCCTGGAAGAGGATGGTCACCGGGGTAGTCAGGTGACGATCATATTGGGGAAAACGGAGGAGATCGGGTGCCCGTCTGCAGCTGACGGAGGCGCTCCTGAAGAACTCGAATCTCTTGAGCTGGGGAATCATCCGTAATCCCTGGCATGAGTGGCTCATCATCCACGAGGTCAGCAGGTGGTGGGACAGGTCGAGCGCCTGTCACGGGTGCCTGAGCTGACTGCTGGGTAGAGACCGCGACGCCGGCAGCTCCCTCAGAAGCTCGCTGAGGAGTCGTGGACTGAGCACGCAGAAGCTCAGTCGGCGTGCAGATAGCGTCAGTCTGCTCTCTCTGGAGGCGACGCATCTCATCCTGCTGGCTTTGCAGGTACTCAATTGCCTGTGAGCGTGGACTCAGTACACCAGACAAAGAGGAGGAGGGGTCGCCTGGTCCCTTCTCCTTGTTGTCGGACACGCTCATGTTGCCGCTCTGTATATGGCGACAGGTCAAGTTTGTCGGATTTTAAAACCGATAGCGTTTCTCGAGGAGTTGAGACGCTGGCAACTTCTAACTGTCCCGGCAAAAACTTGGCTAAGTATTGTGCTGACGTGAGCAGGTGGTTGCTGACGTCAGCACGACCTGATGAAGTCAGCAAGCAAAATTACTGACGTCAGCTCGCCTCCCCTCCTTTTTTTTCTCTTTTTTTCTCGTCTCTCTCGCGACTCTTTGCGAGCGTACAGCCGCTCCGCTGCTGCTACAGCTCTGATGTGAGCTGCAGCTGTGCTGTCAGCTGTGCTGTCAGCTATAGAAGCAGCTGTGTAGCTACGTATGAAGCGGTGGCAGCAGCAGCTGTGCTGCTGCTGGTGCGCGCTACGGCTGCTGCTCGTTGCCGCCGCCGCGCGCTGCTTCTGCTGCCACTGCTGTGCTGCTGGTGCTACTGCTGCCGTTGCTGCTGTTGCGTTGGTGTTGCCGCCGCTTCTGCTGCACTGCTGCTGCACTGCTATTACGTTGCTGCTGCCGCCGTTGCTGCTGCGCTGCTGCTGCCGTCGCTGCTGCTGCTGCCATTGCAGCTGTGGATGGCGGCTGCGCTCACTACAGCCGCCATGCACCGGTGTTGCTGCTGCTTCACTGCTGCTGCTGCCTCTGCTGCTGGCACGGTGGCAATAGCGCTGCTACGATCTCACGTGGTGGGTGAGGGCTCTGCCGACAATGACCGGCTGTCTCCGACAGGCCCCAAGGAATCTGTTGCAGCGGTGACTCTCACTGTTGCTGCTCTGCTACGTCTTTGCTGCGCAGCTCAGTGAGAACTGTCTCACTGCTCTGATACCATGAGAAAATGCGTGGAAGCTTCCTAGCTACACAGCCGCTGACTAGGCGTCACTGCTTGGTCAGATGGTGACGACAGTCACAAGTTGTGCACACAACGGCCAGGGTTTGGCTAGGAGACACAAGACAAAGTTTCAGAATGCTTCAATAGCATATGCAGAGAGAAAGAACAAATGACAGGTCCAAGGCATAAATACCTGCCGCGGCGCACGGCGGTTGTCGCACGCGGCAGTCTAAGAGTTGTCCTAAAACCGGCCCAAAACCATTGTTTTGGCCGTAACTCTGCGCACACATGTCAGAATGCTACGCCGTCTGAACCTAGACATGCAGGATCAAAAGATGGATGCTACGACTGGTCACATGCATGCATCCATCATCAGACGGTGGACATACAATACAAAACATGCAAATAGGGCTCATGGCCAGTCCGCCGAAAGACGCCCGCAAGCTGTAAAAAGGACAGCAGAGAGTCCCGGCAGCATCTGGGGCTCTGGAGCGGTAGTCGGCCAGCTCCAAGCCGGTAGTCCGCCGCCAGTCATCGCACCGGTATCACCAGGGCCCGCCTCAGGGATCTGGACGAGTATGGACACAACTGAGTGGTCATAGTAAACTGTACACGAAAGTCACAAATCATAACAACCTTTTGTTCTTATCGTCATACACCATCGTCTTTGCACTAGAGCGTACACCGCTGACTGTGTTGTGTGTTGTTGGCTCCATGAGCGATGTTGTCGTCAGGACCTATAGCAGGGCCATTGCTGATGTCATAGGTGGTGCTATGTGCGACACTATGCGCGGATTTACTCGCGACAGTCTTAGTGGCACCATGGATGTACCATATGGGGTGTCGCATGTGGTGGCAGCTAGGGCCTCATAAGTGTTTTTTGTGGCGATGCTACTGATGGTGCCATCACTAATGCTGTGTGTTGTGGCACTTGTGTGCCCATTAACGATGCCATCAGTGATTTTCCCACTATTGCTTCAGGTCGTACTATTTGTGGCACCACTAATCAAGCTGTTGACGGTGCCAATTTTCTGTCATGAATGAAAATTTCTGATGTCATGTGTGTTTTCCTCGTTATTGCAAGAGCCTCTCTGCCAAAGTTTTCACATGATTTCTCCTTGGTACGTGCATAAATGCACACCTCCTTTTCACTGTTTGTGCCTACCTTGCTGTTTGATTACATCTCAATTATGTCTAGAATAACCTTCCATCATGGTACGCCTAAGTAAGCACCTCTCATAGTGTGATTGCGAGTCCTTACTCCCTTGTAGCGATCCTTCTTTTGGCCTATACATATGGGTCGATTCTTATGGTTGCACATCCACCCTTTACCTCCGATTCATTTTATTTCCTGGTGTATCTAATATTTAACCAATTGGTTTTGGACCATTCTTTTGTACACGCGGCTGCGTTTGTCGCTAGCTAATATCGAAGCCCTTATCTGTTTCTGTGCCAAATCCCATCCAGACATAGCTATCAACACACATCAGAATTTTTTGAATGATTATATAAATTATCTACTAATGCATGTGAATTTCTTGTTATTCCTTTCTCATGACGAATTTATCGTCCGGTACGGAGAACTTTTCTCGTATCCGAGTAGGGAAATGTCACAGCTCTCGTGGTAAAGAATGTATTTCCGTACAGGTTCGAAACTCGGAGTAGTGTCTTGTTTTGAGGTTCACTTCGGGTGGCCACAGCCACCGCATTTTTCGGCAAGGAATTCATACCGAAGCACGTGGAGCGGCGCGGCGCAGCCGAGGCGCACTGCTGCCTGTACGGTATTTGTGTGGCACGTCTAAGCGCATTGCACCGCATATTTTCGTCGTCATGTCGGGCGTTGGTTTGTCCTATCTTCAATGTGTCTGAATGATGCTGATTACAGTTTGGAATGTGAACCGTATGTTTCCGAATGGTTCTCCGTGGTCTCGGCTTCTACCATTGCCCTTCAAATATCTTTGGATGTTGTTCCTGGAATGTATTTCCAGCTTCATGCAGTTTTGATCACAACTTAAGTTTTCCACATCTGACGATGAGCCGTCATTCCCCGTGTCTGCCGTTCCGACGACATCGCAAACCCAGATAGTTCGTGTTGTAGCAGCCGCATTTCCATTGGCAAACTGTGCATTTGCTGTCCGAGGACGGGCGTCCATCCACAGCCAACCAACTGACGGTCGCTCAGTTGAACTCCTTTGCCGTGGTCGACGGGAGGCCCGATGTGGGTAACAAGAGATTGGGACGGTGAGATTTAGCCGGTTTTTGCGTGCGTCGAGGGAAGCGCAGGTCCTCTCCAGCTCATGAGGCCGGCAAGGAATAGGAATGGTTGCAGGAGAGCGTTTCCAGTTCTACGGCTTCGGACAGGAGGGTTGTCGAGGAGGTAAGGACGACCCTCAGGTGTGGTGCCCTCTCAGGGGAAGGTGCCTTTCAGGTGCCCCGTTGCCCCGAGGGGTCCTCAGTACCCGTACGCTCACACGGACAGCTATGTGCTCCGCTCCGGCGAGCTGTGCTCGCGGACACCTCAATGAATTTTGACTGGGGCGCTAACTCTTCGTCCCTTCCCTCGATTACGGCGTCTAATTCCGACGGTGGCGGAGTGGATGCTTGTTGCTTGGCTTTCTCTCACCTACACCAGAGCCACTGCCTTCAGCTGCGAATTGCGGGGCTGTTCACTTTCGTCGTCATCTGATTTTGGCGCTCACCGGAAGCCGTATGTCGGTACTCCATCCTTCGGATTTGCCATGTCCCCTCCCTGAGTTCACCGTCCACCCCAGGGGCTGCGGCATGACTCCCTCCTCTCCTTCTCCCGCCATGCCCTTGCAGCCGCAGCAGCAGGAGCATCAGGAGCAGCAACAGGAGTGGCAGGAGCAGCAGCAGGCGCAGCACCACCATCAGCACCTCAAGGAGCACCAATTTTCGCAGCAACATCAGGAGCATCATCACCAGGAGGAGGCCGACAGCGGGTTGTCGCGGAAACAACATTCTCTGCAGCTCCAGCAACATCTTCATCAGCTGCCGCCGCCGCTTGATTCAGGCCAGCATCATCACCTGCTGCAGCAGCAGCATCAGCAGCAGCAGCAGCACCAGCATCAGCAGCAGGAGCAGCACCAGCTTCAGCGGCGGGCGAAGCAGGAAGAAGTGATAGAAGAGCGGCAGGAGGAGGAGGGGGTTGGGTATCAGCAGGTTCTCCAGCCGCTCCCGGCCGAGCTGGAGCAGCAGCAGCAACTTCAACAACAGCAGGAACAAAGTCAGCAGCAAGGTCAACACCAGCGCCAGCTGCTGCCAGAGCATATCCAGGATCAGCAACAGATCCAGCCGCAACAGCAGAAGCTGCTGCTTCAGGTGCTGCAGCAGCAGCATCAGCAGCATCAATTGCAGCAGTTCGAGGAGGAACAGCGCCAAGCGGAGCAAGCAGAGCAGCTGCAGCAGCACCGGGGCCCACGGCACGTATTGCTGGACCAGCAGGCAGAGCGGGACGAACAGCAGCAGCAGCAGCATATACAGCTGCCACTGCAGCAGCTCCAGGAGCTCGAGCCAAGAGAGGACCAGAGTCAATTTCAGCAGCAGGAACCGCAGCACCAAAACAAGCAACAGGCTCTTCAACTCGATCAGCTGCATCTCGCGCAGCAGGAGGTTGCGAAGCAGCAATACCTCCTTGCTCAGCAACAGCAGCAGCAGCGGAAAGAGCAGGAGCAAAGTGAACGGCTGGACCACCAGCAGCACCAGCTTCAACAGCCGGCGCTGCCGCCGTCGCAACAGCAGCAGCTGCTGCAGGAGCAGCATTTCCAGGCGCAACAGCAAGCTCAGTTGGAGCACAGGAACAGAGAACCACATCAGCAGCAGGAGAAGGGACACGTATTCCAGCAGCAGCAACAGCAGCAACAGCAGGAGCAGCAGCAGCAGCAGAATCAACGTAATCAGGAGCAGCAGGAGCAGCAGCAGTTACTGCAGGGACAATTGCAGCAGCAGCAGGAACACCCGCAGCAGCAGCAGACGGCACAGCAACAGGTGCATGGTGCCGGAGGCTCTGGGCCGCCTCCCCCATATCACATCACCACCATGATCCTGACCGAGAAGCATCTGCACCCACATACCAGCCTAGGCGGAGGCCTCCTGCCTTTCGGAACTAAGCTTACGGAGCAGCTAGGCAACCCTCCTGGAGGCTGTGCCGCTGCAGCGGCGGCAGCAGCATCATTGTCTCACAGGCACGCTGGGGCAGCAGTCCCGATCTCGCAGGGAATGGCTGCTGCAGCTGCAGCAGTGGTATCCC
>SZWC01006532.1:84567-109578 GCA_023375785.1 Penium margaritaceum
CACGCACGCACGCACGCACGCACGCACGCACGCACGCATGCACGCACGCACGCACGCACACACACACACACACACACACACACACACATACACACAAACACATTACCCCTTGCAGGTGACTGACGAGCTGCTCGACAGTTGACGGCGACCTAACTGTCGGTGTTGGTGCAACGGCGATGGAAGAGACTGTGGCAGTCCAGGTGGACAGGCTGCCAACAGTTTGAACAGAGGCCGCCATGGAAAAGATAACTGTGCAGGGTGCTGTGCATCAGGCTTGCCTGCAGTCCTTTATGCACCTTGGATAATGCTTGGACAGTTTTGAGCTTTTTGGGGGGGGGGGCATCAGAATAGGGTAGCCCGGGTTGGACCCCCTAGGTAGAATGCTGCCGGATTTTTGACTGGGGGCAAAACAGGAAAAGAACGGCGAGAGCTTAGGTCGAGCTACGCCTTGGGCAAAACCCCACCGTCGAAGGTGAGCTCGCTCCTCACCAGACCGTGGGGGACCTTGGCATGCGCTCGCTCCTCCTCGCTAACACCACTCTCTTGTCACGGGTTTTGCCTGCCAAAGTCAAGCAATCCATGTCCATGGCCGCTCTGTGTGTGTACTCCCCACTGTGACCTGTTCTCTCGCGTCCCTCAGCACTCATATCAGAGCTGCAAGGGCAGATCGTTCACACTTAAGCACTGGATGCTTTGCAGCAACGTCCTGGGATCCGTGTGGCCGCTTCCGCGCAATCATCGCCACCGCCGCAGCTGACTTGCTGTAGCAGCAAATGGACATCAACACAGGAGTGTTGCAGCCCGTCTGTCTGGCATTCTGAGCCAGTGGGACTGTAGTGCATGTGTCACGCGCCTCTGCAGTCCCACAGATAGCTGGGAATCTCCTATAGCAGCAGGTTGGGACAACAGCATTGTTGATGCAGCGTGCTGGAACCCATGCTCGTTGCTTAAGCTGCCCCCTCAGTCTGCTGCACGAGAGCCTAAGTCTGAGAGGTCTGGTTTTTGTTACTGAGAATTGCGCGTGCGAGAGTTAGTGCCAGACAACAGCTAAAAACTGGAAATGACTGATGAAGAACTGAGAATGAGCAACAACGGGAGAGCCGTCCAAGTTCTAGCCCCTCCCTCCCCCCCCCCAGCTCTATAGAGCTTGTTACTCAGTTTCTAAGCCAATTAGAAAATTGACCTCTTTTCTGGCAGGCAGGGTTTTCCCGGTGAGCCATGCCAGACGGCCGACAGCTCAAAACCCGATCGTCGTCCGTTTTGCCTGAAAACTAGATCATACAATAATACGTACGATGCGGACGCAGTCGTGCGGTCAGAATCAGCTAGAAAGATAACAGTGAGGAGTCATGGCTACCTAAACTGAGGCAGCGTCTACGCTAATCGATGGTACCAACAGTGCATGAAAATCATGAAACTTGGACCCTAGGCATAACATGGTGTTATGAACACAACAGTGCAGTCAGACACGGCGCTGGACGCGTGCACACGGCATATACAACGAGAGTGACTGCCGGCGGCACGACTGTCGAGGAGGTCTGCCGATGGAGCTGTGCACACTGGAGGGAGGAGGCTCTGGCAAACTGCGTGTAGGCCTCAGCGTGCGTCGGCTCCACTAGACGACACTCCAACATCACCGCGTCTCGCCGTCGGTCATCTGCATCCCGATGTACATAAGCCAGGAGGACATAGCAGAGTACAAGTGAGACATGTGTGAAAAATCAACACTCCCCCATGACTCACAGGCGCAGTGCACATAGACGGGCAGAGAGCACAGAGACCAAGCGGACAGGGAGAGAGAGAACCTCATGGACGCACACCGACCGTACTCACAGCCTTCCTGAACAAGTCAGTTTTCAGTGCCTTGGTCAAAAAGTCAGCCAAATACCATGCTGTCTCAACCCACACAATTCTGATGCTGCTGTCATGCAACAACAAACACACATAGTGATACTCGACATTGATGTGCTTTGTGTGAGTGTGATGCACGCCATCATTGTCAGCAATGGCCATGGTACTTTCATTGTCACAGTGCAGCGTGATGGATGGGACTGACTGACGCAACTCGGACAACAGACGGTGCAGCCACACGCACTCACAAGCGCCAGAACCGAGGGCCACATACTCAGCCTCAACAGTGCTAAGCGCAATGTTACCTTGCTTGCCGCTGCGCCAGGATACAACCATTGTACCAACAAGAAAGATCCAGCTTGTACGACTCTTACCGTCCGGACTGCTGGTCGAGTCACTCTCGATTTATCCCGTCGCTACAACGGACGGCTATCGATGGAACATGAGGCCTTGTTGTGGGATAGAGTCGACAGAGGGCAGTACTCGGATCGCGGCCTCGAAGTGGAGGTGACGCAGCTCCTGAGAGAACTGTGCCAGGAGATTGACGGCGAACACAATGTCTGGACGCGTCATCGTCGCCAGGAACATCAGTGACCCGATGACGCATAAATACGTGGTCATGTCTACTGGCTCCTTCACCACAGCTAGATCAGAGCTCTTGAGCATGGTCTGACCCCTGGGCGACATGGGTGAGGAGGCTCTCGGCAAAAGTGGCAGGTCCTCAGCGAAGCACCCAGACAAGGTCTGGACGTAGGCGGCCTAATGGACATGCAGGATGCTCAAATAGCGATCATGCCCAAGCTCCATGCCCAGAAAGACTCATGCTAACTGGAGGTCCTTCATCTGGTAGGCAACATGCACCAGGTCCTTGACCCGCTGGATGGCGGCTGCATCCGGCGATGCGATGAGCAGGTCGTCAACATAGACCAGGACAACGATGAGGGTCTGACCTCGCAGATTGATGAACAGCGCGGGGTCGGCAGAGCTGCCAAGGAGGCCGCCATTGACAAGCGTACGACTGATCTCCTGGTTCCAGTAGTGCAGTGACTGCTTCAGGCCGTAGAGAGCCTTCCGCAGCTTTTGGATCTTGCCGAAACCATCGTCGAAGCCCTGAGGCTACACCATGTAGAGCTCCTCGCCCTCCAGTGATCCACGGAGAAAGGCGTTGCTCACATCCATCTGATGCAATTCCCACCCGTACTGGACAACGAGGCTGAACAACACTCGGCTAGTAAAGAACCGTCTGATCAGGGCAAAGATCTTGTCATAGTTGATCCCAGGGACCTGAGCAAACCCCTTGGCTATAAGACGTGCCTTGTACTTGTACAGGGACCCGTCTGGCTTCCACTTTCGCAGGAGAACCCACGTGGCGCCAATGGCCTTACGACCCGGGCGGAGGTCGACAAGCTCATAGACTTGATGTTGCTGAATGGCGGCAAGCTTGTCGGTGCATGCAGCCTCCTAATGAGCAACCTTGGGAGACGTCCGAGCCTCACATAGGATGGCTGGGTCCTTTGGTCACTCCGTAGGGCAGATAGTAAGGGCGTGCGCATCCTGCGCCCCTAGTGGCATACACGTTATCGTGGCCGCAACGGCATATCGGTGCTCCTCATGGAGCAAGGCATAGCCCAAGGCCAACCTTGGATGTAGATTAGTGATGACTGAAAGTATGGCCAAGTCAAGTACCTTGGTGCCGGGGTCCCCACTCACGTATGTGGAAGTGGGTTTGGCAGGAGGCAAGGAGCCTCGTGGGGTGATAGGGGGTCGTGGCGCAAGTGGGCATGAGGAGGCGGCCTGAGTGCTCACTATCAGCCTGGGTCGAAGGCTCCCTTCCGGACCACGTGTGTAGTGCGCCGACACGGACGGGGCAGTCGGCCTTGAGGGACTGGCGGACACGGATCGAGCAGCCAGCCCTGAGGGGCTGGCGGACACGGACGGGGTAGCCGGTCCTAAGGGGCTGGCAGACACGGACGGGGTAGCCAACCCGGAGGGGCTGGCGGACACGGACGGGGCAGCCGGCCCTGAGGGGCTAGCGGACATGGACGGGGTAGCCGGCAGTGAGGGGCTAGCGAACACGGATGGGGCAGCCGGCCGTGAGGGGTTGGCGGACACGGACGGGCCAGCCGGCCCTGAGGGGCTGGCGGACACGGACGGGGCAGCCGACTCTAAGGGGCTTGTGGACACGGACAGGGCAGCCGGCCCTGAGGGGCTGGCGGACACGGACGGGGCCGCCGGCCTTGAGCGGCTAGCGGACATGGACGGGGCAGCCGACCCGTAAGGGCTGGCGGATACGGAAGGGGTAGCCGTACTGAGGAGCTGGCGGACACAGACGGGGCAGCCGACGCAGAAGGACCCGCGGGTGCAGATGATGGGACGCCCAAACGTGGCTGGACAGAGGACGGACCCCCACTCCCCCACACAATGGGAGGAACATCGACGCGTCGGAGCGAACGCGGTTGCGGGGAAACAGGTTCTCAAAGAAGAGGGCATCCCGGGACTCGACGATGCAGTGCCGGGTGGGATCCCAGAAACCATGGCTTTGACTAATGCGAGACGCCAAGGAAGGTGCAGGGATGATCGCGAGGCTGGTGTGGGGCAGGCAACCACACGACGACTACTTAGCCCTAGACGCTGACCGGATGGAGGTCGGCTCACTCTCCACACCAGTGTTGGTATGTTGTGGTGTGACGGGTTGTGGGTCCGTTGGGAATCCGGTTCCAGACCCATGTCATGTTGGTCATGGCCTCGAATTAGAATCCGTCAGAGAGACCGGATTTGACCCTCATGGTGCGAACGGCATTGGCCATGGTGCGGTTCCACTGCTCAGAGACGCTGTTCTGGGCTGGCGTGTAAGGCACCAACGTCTCATGATGGACGCCACGGGAGGCGGGGAAGAGTGTGGTCTCCCCCAAAAACTCACCCCCGCGATCAGAATGGAGGTGGTGAAGAGGACGACCACACTCGCGCTCAGCACGGACAAGCCAGTCCCGAATGGTGGGAGAGAGGTGACCCAGCGATAGCGAGAATAGTCCTCCGTAAGTGTCAGGTTATAACGACCGTGCTCTTCAACGGACTCTGTCGGGAGGGGACCCATGACATAAGAGTGAACCAAGTCAAGCGGGGCGGTCGGTCGAGAGGCAGACAGGGGGTAGGTGGAATGGTGCATCTTCCCCTGAGCACAATCAATACACTTGGTGGGACACGGCAGAGGAAAGGAGGCTCAATCAAGGCCCGTGGCAGGCTGCGTGCAAAGCATGCTGTCAACAGCGGCCGAGTGGACGTGACAGAGGCGAAGATGCAAGAGACGTGCGTGCTTCGGAGAGAGTGTGCTAGTAACAAACACGTGGCCAGTGTCGGGGGATGAGGAGGAGACAGAGGTGAAAGCGAACAGGCGTGGTACATGCCACAAGTTGCTATGGGCGGTGGCATGCAAAACAACACGACCTGACGAATGCAATGACATAGTACTAACACCATGCGAGTGCAGAATGTCCATGCTCATATGATCAAGGGCGGTGACAGACAGGAGGCTGAGCTCAAGGCTAGGGACAAAGAGGACATCAGTCACGAAGACATCACCAGCAGGACCATAGAAACAAACAACGCCGACACCACGAACGGGTCAAACCTGACCAGAACCCGTACAAACCCCGGAGACATCAGTGACGGGCCGAGGACACTGAAGGCCTCACGCGAGGTGGTCATGTAATGCGTGGCCCCGGAGTCAATGGTCCAGGTCTCTGACAGATCCTAACTGGTGTGGCCAGGTTGTTGACAGTCACATGGCAGTGGACGGGCGACGCGGACGCGGTGGACGGGGGTGCAAACCGGGATTGCTAGTCATCTAGCCAAGCAACATCATCACGAAGAGGAGCAGGTGGAAAGGGCACGGCAGAGGATGGAGTGGACGAAGGTATAGGGCACGATCGCAGCACATACTCCGTCATGCACGGTAGGACAGTGGAACCAGCGATGATGCAACTCGCACTCGGAAGACTGAGCTAGATTGCGATGAACTACTCCAACTGACGATCGCGGGTGGAGGGTCCGAGGGAGAAGACCGACTGCGATGTGACAACACTGGAGTCCAGGAAGGAGGAGGAAGGCACCGGTGACGGACGAGCGCGAGTAGACGGCTGCGGAAGATACTACGGTGGAGTTGTCGCGAGCGACGCAGATGTAGCAGGAGCAGCGATAGTCACGGTAGCGGTGGCAAGGCGACGCTTACGCTGGCGACACATGGTGGCAATGATGCGAGCATCGTCAGTCGGGAGCAGACACATGTACCACCCGTGTCCTGACTGGCCACAGTTATGGAAGACAAGGCTACCACCACCGAATTTGCTAGACTGCTGATGTGAGCCCTTGCCTCTCTTGCCCCTACGCTTCTTCTTGCTGGACGAGGGGGTGTCAGAAGACAGTGTTGTTGCTGGGGAGAACAGCCATTGAGACAATGGCAGGAGAGGCAAGGGACTCTATGCAATGGATATGTGACTCCTGACAAGCCTCCTCGATGCGGAGGAAGAGCTCGTATGCCTAGGGCATGAGGGTATCCTGGACAGCCATCGCGACGAGGAGCTCCTGGGATTAGTGGACGAAGACGTCAGAGAAGACGTCGGTGGCGCCGTGCTTGATGGTCAGGAGCGCGGAGAGAGGGTGTGGCGAAGCGTCTCCGAGGCGGTGCAGGATGTCCTCTGCGCGTTGCCAATGGGAGGTGACCGTCTCGGTCTCCCCCATGCGGAGAGAGTTGAACCTCCGGATCAGGCGGCTGGTCTCGGAGTCACTAGACAGACGATGAGGGTGCATAAGTACGTGCCACGTTGTGGCGGGGTCAGGGAGCGTACGAGTGGTGAAGTCGCCAAGGAAGGGCTCGAGGGCAAGACGTGCAGCTGGAGGGGCGGCAAGGACGTGGGCACGCACGACGCGACCGGCGTCATATACTTGGTCAGCCTGGGTGGAGTCGAGGGGTAGTAGGACCACAAGCCCTCACCCTGTGCCCGGATTCAGAAGTTGAGCTCACAGTTCCGGAACTGCTCACCAGCCTGAAGCAACGGCGGTGGGGTTTTGAAGTCCTTCAGCCTGTGGTCGGCACCCAGAGTGAGGCCTAGGACTGACGACACCGTCTACTGTTGGTGCTGGGCGTGTTGATACGCGAGTGACTGTGCGGCATATGATATTGTAGGGCTCGCGTACCCGGGTGGAACAAAAGGTGCTTGTTGATGCTCCTGCTGCTGATGTGGCAGCTACAACGGCTGCTGATGCTTCTGCTACGGTTGCTACTACGACAGCTGGGTCGGTGGCTGCAGTGCCGCTAGATGTGGTGTCAGCGTTTTGAGTTGCTGGCGCAAAGCGGCGAGCAGATCTGTCAAGCCAGCACGACCGACGACAGAGCCTGCGGAGTGTTGGTATTGATGCGGTTGCTATTGCTACAACGGCAACGGATGTTGCTACAATTGTTGCTGCTGCTACTGTTGCGGCTTCTGCTGTTGCTCCTGCTCCTATTTCTGCTATTGTTGTTGCTGCTATTGCTGCTTTAGTGGCTACTGCTGCGCCTACTATAGCAGCAGCTGCTACTACCACGACTACTGTTACTGCTGCTATAGTGGCTGCTGCTGTGGCTGCTGCAGCTACTGCTATTGCTACTACTGTTGCTGCTGCTGTTGTTATTTCTATTGCAACGACGGTAGTTGCTGTTGCAGCTGCTGTTGCATCTGTTGTAGTTGTTGCAAGAAGGGGGGTCCTCCAACAGAGGAGGACCCCTCTTTATTCTCTGCCATGATGTCCTTTGTTTTGCCTCCTTCCTCTTTTTGTGTGTGTGCTACTGATGTCAGCAGTGACGTCAGCCTAGGATGGCTCACGTCATTAGCTGCTAGTATAGTGTTTTTTTGTTGCCGATGTCAGTACTGATTTCAGCCGAGTGTGGCTGACATCAGCAAGAGTTGTCGCGCTGTTGCTCCAGCCGCTTCTGCTCTAGCCGTTGCTGCGTCAACTACAGAGCTGCTACTACTGCTTTTGTTGCTGCTTTTGCTGCTTCTGTTGTTACTACTGTCGCTGTTGTTGCAGAAGCTACTGCTTTTGCTACTACTACTATCACTGCTGCTCCTACTGTTGGTGTTGTTACAGCTGATGTCACTACTGCTAAGCTGCTATGTACTACTGGTGTTGCTACAGCTGTTGTAGCTGCTTTAGTGGCTGTAGTGGATGCTGCTGCTGTAGTAGGGCCACTTGCGATGTTGCAGTATTTTTCTTTCATTCATCCCTGCTCAATTATGGCTACGAGTTTTGAGCAGCAAGCTGCTCGTTGCAAGCAACGAGCTCGCTACTCGCTGCTCATTGCTCGCTGCGAGGAGCAGCTACTGCAGTTGCTGCTGCTGGCTGCCCCTAGCTGCTATTGGCTGCTACTCGCTGCTACTGCTGCTGCTACCGGCTGCTGCTATTGCTTGCTGTTGCTACTATCGGCTGCTAGCGCTGCCCGCTGTTGCTGCTGTTGCTGCAGCTGCCAGCTACTACTGATGCTCGCTGCTTGCTGCTCACTACTGCTGTTAATACTACCGCTTGCTGCAGTAGCAGCTGCTTGCTGCTGGTTCTACTACTGACTGCTCACTGCGTGTGCTTGCTGTGTGCTGCTGCTGCTTCTCCGCTGTTAGCAGTACAGTCACTTTCCTGGTGTTGTGGCCGCGTGCATCGATGCCGCTCTAGCGTTGGTCCTGCGTGCCGGCCGCGCGTCCACCAACGCTACCACCGTCATGGGGTTAGTGCTGTCAAAAAGATTTCGGCAGCATGTCCCCTGCGTCGGGAGCGTTTTGACGACGCTGCCGGAAGAAATCCGGCAGCATTTCTCTTGCATGGGCGCATTCTGGGGTCCGTCGGCATTGACTGGACCTGTTCGCTAGTGTTCTGCTACTTCTAATGCACTCTAGCTCTGATACCAAGCGAGAAATCTCCTATAGCAGCATGTTGGGGCAACAGCGTTGTTGATGCAGCGTGTGGGAACCCACGTTGGTTACTTAAGTTACCCCCTCATTTTGCTGCACCAAAGACTAAGTCTGAGAGCTCTGGTGTTTGTTACTCGAAACTGCGCGCGCTAGAGTTAGCGCTAGACAACAGCTGAAAACTGGAAATGACTGATTAAGAAGTGAGAATGAGCAACAACAGGAGACCCCTCCAAGTTCTAGCTTCCACCCAGCTTTGTAGAGCTTGTTACTCAGTTTCTAAGCCAATCAGAAAATAGACCTATTTTCTGGCAGGCAGGGTTTTCTCGGTGAGCCCTGTCAGACAGCCAACAGTCTAAAACCTGGGCATTGTCCGTTTTGCCTGAAAACTGGACACACCATAATATGCACGCTGCAAACACAGTCGTGCGGTCAAAATCAGCTAGAAAAACAGTAGTGAGGAGTTATGGCTGCCTAAACCAAGGCAGCGTCTACGCTAATCCCCGGCACCAACAATGCCCGAAAATCATGAAGCTTCAACCCTAGGCATAACATGGCGCTGCGAATGCAACGGTGCAGTCAGACACGTTGCTAGATGCCTACAGACAACGTATGCAATGATAGTGACTGCTGGCAGCATGACTGCTGAGGAGGTCTACCGATGGAGCTGAGCATGTTGGAGGAAGGAGGCTCCAGAAAACTATGTATAGGCCTCAGCGTGCATCGGCTCCACCAGAAGACACTCTAGTAGAGCTGCGTCTCGCCGTCATTCATCTGCACACCGATGGACACAAGCCGGGAGGACACAACAGAGTACAAGTGAGATATGTGTGAAAAACCAATACAGATTGGCAGCTACTCTCCACGTCAGCCGCCTCCGCCATTTTTGGCGGATGATCGGCGCACGGCAAGGTTGAACGGGGCAGCCGAAGCCCCTGTTCGCTTACGACAGGAGGATGAGCGCCATTTGAAAGGTGCTCACCAGCACACCAGGAGTACCGACATGCATCATACCTACCGCTGGAGCATTGCAGCTGCAGGATAGCATTAGTGGCAGCAGCGGTAGCAGTAGCACCTACGGTCGCAGCAACAGCATTGCTGTAGAGTTTTTGGGAGCAGCTGTAACGGCAACACATAGTCGCCACAGCCGCATCTGCTCCAGCAGCTGCAGGTGTTGCGGCAACTACACCCGCAGCTGGAACATCACGGCAACCGCAGCCATTGCATTTGGTGTAGTAGCAACTGCAACTGCAACGCCAGCAGCAGCAACCTTAGCAACACGGGCACGATTGCAGCAGCAGCATTGGCAGCGATATCGGCAGCAATAGCAGCGGCAGCCGTGGCGTTGGTAGCAGTAGCAGTGACGGAATCAGCGTTGGCAGCAGCAACAACATCGGTAGAAGTATTGGCAGTAGCAGTAGTGGAAGTAGCTGCGTTGGCAGCAGCAGTAGCATTGGCAGTAGCATCGGCAACATCAGTCGCGGCTGCAGCGGTGTTGGCACCAGTAGTAGGAGCAGCGGCATTGACAGCAGCATCAGTTGCTGCAAAGAAGTTGGCGTAGTTGGGGCATTCTAGAGCAGGCCCGGTTGGCTCCGACTCAAATGCACGCGAATCCCTACGTCACGCTCGGTGGTTGTACGTGAGTGACAACGGGTTTGCGGTGTCACACGACTCTGCATCGCCGACGCCGGCACTACCTTGTTCTGAAGCGGTAAGAACCTCCCCATCCACTAGTTGGCTCAACAGTCACAACTGAGCCAGTGCAGCAATGGCCAACCACGACGCAGTGCCCCTTGTGCACTACGCGCTCGCATTCGCTAGGGTGGCAGTAGGCATGATCGTCGCAGCCGCCTCAGCGTCAGCTACTTTCGCTGCTACCACACGCGCACCCGCTGCCACCTCCACTGGTCGTGCCATTAAGGCCTACACAGAGGCTGTAGTGGCCCATTGACCGGTGACGACAGTGGCAGCTGACAATGCCTAGCAGCTAGCAGCAGCCGCTACTGAAGTGGCATCTCCAGCCGCATCTGCCGCCACCGCCATCTCCTCTGCCTCTTTAGCCATTCTCATATCCACGGCAGCCGGTGTTGCCTCAGCAACAGCAGAGCCATCCATCGTTCGCTCCCACGTTGTCGCCGTCATCTCCGCCACTACAGCTGCATCGACTCTGAGCGCAGCCACACTCTCAGGGGGCTCTTGCCTTCTCATCCCCCTGATTGATTCCTTCTCCGTCCTTGCCACAGCTGCGGCTGCTTTAGTCCTCCTGCTCTGTGCCGCCACCCGCCGACTTGCATAGCCTGTCCACCGTCCTGCTTTCTTGCCTCGTCTCCTCTGTGCTATGCCTGGGTGCGTCTTTTGGGTCGGGCTGTCCAGCAGCGCAGCGAAGACCATCCACTCACCCTCTCTGACTTTCCCACGCCCATTGGGGCGGGGGAATCTTTGCTGGATTTTTTGGTGTAGAGTAGTCTATCGTCATGCCTGACAACGACGAGTCCTTTATTGCAGAGCTGCAGCGCAAGCTCTGTGCCGCTCGCAAAGCTCAGCGCATCGCCAAAGAGCACCTTTAGGCACAAGCCAATGACTGTGCCAAACTAGCCTAAGAGGTCGCTACGCTTGTCCTCTCTCACCTGCCTGCTGCGTCTCTCAGTGCTGCCCCTTCAGTGCCTGCTGCAGCGTCTACCACCTCCGACTCCACTGCGTCTGACCCTGCTGCATCTGCCTCGTCTGGCTCTACTACCTTTGCTGCCACCAAGCCCATGGCAGTTGCACCACGCCAGAACTACTTCTACTCCCAGCCGCCTGTGCTCGCCCCTGGTCTTGTATTCACCACATGGGTCGTGCGCTTCAGCTCTTGGGCACAGGGGGAGTATCGATGGAAGTATTACTTCCCGGCTGACCCTAATGCCGACCCTCCTTTTGTGCCTATCCCCTCTGAGTCTGCTCATGTCGTATGCGCTCTCATCGCTGCTGCACCTGACCACCTGACCGATGACGTCTGCACCTATTATGAAAATCCAGCCACACGCACTGCCGCCAACCCCTTTGGCGCGTATGCGTTCCTACGTCCTCGCTCCACCGTCACTGGCCAGGCTGCCCAAAGCGTGCTCATTGTTCAGTTCAACACCTTGCTTATGCGCACTGGTGAGGCAGCCGACATCTAATGGGCCCGTGGCATCAAGCTTCTTCGTGAGCTTGCGAATGCTGTGCCTGGCCAACTCTCAGCTGTCCTCACCATGGTGATTGGCCTGATCCCAGAGCTCTCCAACCTTCTGCACAAAGTCAAGGCGGACGAGTTGGTTCGTCTTGCTGTGCAGCCAGTTCCCTTGAAGTCCCCACCTGGGATCGGTGCTCTATGGGACTTTGTCTCTAAGCGTCTGGATGCCTGGTGGACCGGCCTACAGAACAGACGCTTGCACCGCTCTGCTATCACTCGCGCTGCTGCTCTCACTGCCTCTGCTGCTCCATCCACAACCTCCTCTTCTCCCGCATCGTCCTCCACTTCAGGAGCGGCAGCTCATGTTGCGCAGGGGTGCGGTCGCGGCAAGTGCAAGGTTGGCAAGGGAAAGGAAAAGAAAAAGGAGGATGCCTCTCGTGCACCGATCGGCTCCGTCGTGTGCTGGAATTGTGGCTCGAGCGGGCACAGTGCCCGCAAGTGTCCTGCTCCTCCTGATAACGCCTGCCTGGCAGCTGCGATACGTAGTGCTCTTAAACGATTCACGACTCGATTGAATCTAATAAAAAATCGGAAAAATCGACCAGACGATTCAATTAACTTGATCGCGGCAAATGAGTTCGATTCAAAATCGAATCGGTTAGGGGGGGGGGCAGATCGTAATCAAATCATAGCTTGGTGTGTAACTTCGATTTCATGTACCATGTTTCATATTTTTTCATTGTGATAGGATAGGCCTCCTCTCACTAGATAGTTTTACCCATATTCAAGCAAGCAATTTTGTTCCATGACAACTAGAGGCCGAGGCGCGTGGCTGAGGAGGAACATTTTCCATTGCAGAAGTACAATTGACTAGTCTAGAAAGTACAAGTAGCAATCAATATGGTGCTTCCCTAGCATAGAGAGACAGAGCACTCATTCCACATCGTCCAACCCGTCCACCATTCCCTTTCCTGCTTCACTGCGAGACTGTGAGTTCAGTGCTGCATGCACCGCATTGTTGGGGACATTGTCACCCATTAGGTCATCCTTGTCAGCAGGCGCACCAAGTTTGGCCTTGAAGGCCATCTGCTTAAAAAGTGGCTGCCACCCGCGCACACATGCCACGCTCTGCATTGTGTCCTCAGAAAGCAAGTGGCGACGCGGACCCATGGTGTACTCAGCAGTAGAGAAGACACGCTCGCTTGGCGCTTGCAGGAATGCAGAGGATGTCGCGGGCGGCCATGGCCATGGTGGGGTAACGTGGCTCGAGGCGGCGCCACACTTCTGTTCGGATCTCAAACATCCCGATAGCTTGTTCCAACTCCCAGTTACCCAACTCGTCACTATTCAAAGGACGCACGCGCTGCGTGCGTGCCTCCAGAGCTGCAAGAGGCGGGGACTTTGCAGGGCCAGGGGGAGCAGCAGGTGCAGTTGGCACGGTACGCATGGGGGGCGCAGCGGCGCAGGAGGCGTAGGCACTGAGAAAGCGGCACACAGTGCAGCGAACAATGTCCACCGATACAGAGTTACTGTCGGCATCGTTGGCGTAATACCTCACGTTGAACCTCGGGTCGAGGACAGTGGCCACCGTGCAGTAGTTGCTGGTCAAGTTGTTGTAGTGTGCCATTTTGACGCGAACAGCGGCAATGGCCTCCGCGAGCTGGCCGTCGTCAAGCGTGGCGCACACGTCAAACAGCTGGTTGTACCACGGTGTGCTGCAGCTCAATGTGACGTACTTTTTGCCTTCCGTCCAGCGCTGCACCACAAACATCTCCAGCGCCTGTGACACCGTGGACAGCATGTCCCAATCTGCCCCGGTGAGCTGCCACTTCTGGTGCTCCTCCTCACGCACCACCTGGTAGTCCTCGAGGTTTTTCACACCCACTCCCTTGTTGATGATGAGTGCCTCAATCATGGCGTGCGTGGACCCCCAGCGGGTCATGCAGCCATTCGGCAGACCAAGGTCCTTGGTGGCCTTCAACCCCTTCCAGCGGCGCCGGCGGTCGCGTCCTCCACGGACGTGGTTCACCCAGGCACGTACCTTGTCCACAGCGATCTTGACTGTCGGGTGCTGCAGCAGCATGTCAACGCCAAGGTTGACGCAGTGACAGAAGCACTCAAACCAAATCATAGAGTTGAAGTCTCTTGGTTTCAGCTGCGTCAGCCGGGTCATGGCCGCCTTGTTGGCCGATGCGTTGTCGAGCGTATTGCCCGCGACACGGCTGCCCAGGTTCTAGTCCTCCCAGATGGAGGAGATGAGGGCCTCAGATATGGCTTCAGCTGATTGCGAGCCGGGGAGGCGCTTGAGGTCAAGGAGGAGTGACTGCAGCTTCCAATGGTTGTAAAACCAGCGTGCCGTCAAGGACATGAAATGTTCAAGGTTCGGGGCTGTTCATCCATCGGTCGTGAAAGCAATCTTGCCCTTCACCAAAGCAAGATGGCTACGGACGACCTGCTTGGCCTGGCGGTAGACCTCATCGATGTCGATGGACAGTTGTTGATGGCACGGGGTGTTCATAGCTGGGTTGAGGCCCTTGATGAGGTGCTTGAACTCCGGTAGGTCCACCACACGGAAAGGTAAGTGGGTGGCGGTGAACAGCGTCACAAGATCCTTGCGGAGGTGGTAGACAGTGTAGCTGGAAGCTGGCAAAAGAACTCTCTTAGAGCCTGCTCCATATGGAATACACAGAAAACCGTGAACAGGAGAAAGCACACAGTCCGTGACAATACGTACTTTGGATTGTCCATGTGGACGAGTCGACGGATGTCCGCCGTGTCCTTGGTTTCCAGCAGTTTCCCGTCCGGGAAATGTTCCATGTATGCAGCAGGGTGCTTGCGGGCAATTTGTATAGCCATGGTCGATGTCTGCCCACCGGAATTCTTGTACTCTTTGCCGCAGAGGTTGCATGCCATGTAGCCGGGACGTGCGGCCGAGTCCTTGAAGATCTGGTGGACTGGCGAACGGTACTCCTTCTCTTTTGTGGCCTCGTCCTGCTGAACTCCGGTGTCCATTGCCAAGTTCATGGCAACTGTTCCACGTGGACGGGGACCGCGAGCCGGTGCAGCCCCGGTGCGTGGGCCAGCCAGTCCAGACGCAGGCAGTAGAGCCAGTGGCAAAGCTGTTGCAGGCGGCTCGGTAGAAACCACGGGGTCCTTCCCATGCGGGCGTCGCGGCGGCACGGATGATGTATCCGACGTTTTCGATGGAGTCACTGAGGCGGTGACTGCAGGCACAGGGTGCTTCTTCTTCTTCTGCTTGCACGGCCTGTCTTCTTTGTTGGAGTCAGCAAGACCGCCATGTTGACATCGTTGTCGTCGTCTTGGTGGGCGTGCGCTTCCTCCGGGTCTTCCACGTAGTTGTCGTCGGAGGAGCACGCCTTGTACTCCACCCCCTTGCACTTGCGGAACTATTTCTTCAGCACGAGGCGGATCCGCTCCTGCACCTTGCGCGCAGCGTTGCGATGCATGGCTGAGATGTTGGGAGTGCTGAGGACCTGCTGCAAGTTCGCCAGAGTGGGGTTGGTTGGGCAAAGTTGGTCTGCCATGGTGGCGTCTGCTGAGGGCTGCTGGAGTTAGTGAGGGCGTACGAGTTGCAACCAACGTCTTGTACCCCAACGCCATGCATAAGCGGTTTGAACAGCGCGACGCGGTGCGACATTGAGACTGTCGATATCTCCAATACACGAAATTTGAAAGCCTGGGAGCCAGTTGGACGGTGCTGCAGCCATGATTGGAGATGCAATGCACTTTTAGAATGTACGTGAGTATTTTGAAGATACATTAAAATGCGACGTCCCAAACATGATGCTGGCGGTAAAACCGCGACCCCCAATTCTGAGTTTGGCCAAGCCGAAAACTGGTTGCTGAATATGGACTGTCAGTATTAGCCTGTGAATTATACTTATGGTACGGGAGAAGTCATTGGGTTTGCGATGTACCGGCCGTCTTCACAAATCTTTATAAAATACAGGTCCATCAACCGGAAAGTTTCTTCGGCTCGAACGTTTGGAAGTTCAAACATGATGGTAGCCATAGCGCCCCCGCCCCTCACTTCCTACACACCAACATCTCCATCGCACAAGAAACATAATGTCGCAAACCTGAAAGGTACAAAACAAACCACGACAATTTCCGATATGAACCAAGACAGGCTGACGGGGTGGTGGTTCAATGCGGACCGCGCCGGTGTTCCGCATCGTACCGGTGGATGTCAACACAATCAACGTCGATTCGTTTGATGCTGCCGTTATGGGTGGTAAATTGATACATGCAACTGGTGTTAACTTGTCGGTATGGAAGATTTCACTCCTTTGCCATCGATTTTCATTAACGGTTGGTGATAGCGATTCGTCCAGTGTCCTTTTTTTCCCAATCTGACAACTGTCGATTTTCAATCTGTAAATCAATTTGATCGTGTTACATGCGTAAATCAAATAAGAAGTAATGCCATCAACCAAAATTGACATTGAACATACAAGCGGGTCGACAAAATTGAAGCCGTCGCTGTCTATCTAATTGATCTCGATCAACGTTGATTTGATTGATTTTTCAGATTGAAATAACAGCACTAGCGATGCGTGTCCACTGGGCCCGCACTGCCACTTCATCCTTATCTACCTTATCTTCCAGCTCGTGCACCAGCCCCACCTCCTCGATGGCACATGCCCACTCCGGGTCTGGGACCTCCTTCGTGCCCCCTTACCCTTATCCATGGGGGTGGCCTCCGCCCTACAGCGCACCGCCATCTATTGGGCCCCATTCCTCTGCTTACGCACCCCCGCCATGGTATTTGTCTGCCTCCCCGTTGCGGCCATCATCCGCTTCTCCATCAATATCCTCACCGCCGGTCACAACGGCATCGTCCGAGAGCGCGCGTCAGCTCGAACAGTCCCTCACTCACCTGCTGCGCCTCCGCGGTCAGGGAGGTGAGAGTGTGACTGCATATCCTAGAGGTCACGCGTGTTAGTGTGACGTTGTCTTACGTGGGAACTCGTTCGGGGGGGTTGAGGGAAGTCTGCTTGTGTGTGTCTTGTGGATTGAGACATGGCAATCTGTGACCCTTCCCCGTTGTCTTGTTGCGTGTGGCTCGCTTTCCTCGTTAGCTCCAGATGTTGGCACTGTAGCTACTTGTGGTGTTGTGCCGTCTGTGCATGTGTCTGGGGGCTTCTGGATCCTTGATTCATGGGCCACCAACCACATGACCTCTGCTCGTGTCGCGCTCCTTACCCTCGGCCTCATTGGTTCCATCTGTTTTGTTCGCACAGGCTCTGGTCAGATGCTCCCTATTCAAGTCGTTGGTATTGTGTGCTTTGTTGGCCCCACTGGTGATGTTTTCATGCCAGACGTGTTGTAAGTTCACACTCTCAAGGTTAGCTTACTTCCCGTCACTATCCTGGACGAGCAGGGTATGGACTTCACTGCCAGTCGTGGTGTTGGTACGGTCTAGTTGCGTCTAGCTGGTCATGCTATTCTACGTGGTGTGCATTGTGAGCGATTGTATCACGTCTCTTTGTCCGCTCCCATCTCCTCTTCTGCTGGCACTGCACTTGTCCACGTTGCTCCCCCCCCCCTCTCTCTCTCTCTCTCTCTCTCTCTCTCTTGCCCGAGCATGTTTGTTTGCTACATCGTCGCTTTGGCGATGTGTATACCGACGTTATCACCAGCATGCTCTGTCTCCAGCCTNNNNTCTCTCTCTCTCTCTCTCTCTCTCTCTCTCTCTCTCTCTCTTGCCCGAGCATGTTTGTTTGCTACATCGTCGCTTTGGCGATGTGTATACCGACGTTATCACCAGCATGCTCTGTCTCCAGCCTGCCCTTGGCCTTGACAGGCTTTCTTCCCGCCGCCTTGCTCGGCTGACTATATTGACTGTGCCCAAGGTTAAATGCGTTGTGCCCTGCTCTTCTCCTCTGATTGCCATTCCATACATTCACTTGATCTTATCCATGCGGATGTCATGGGACCTCTGTCATGACATCCTTGGTGGGCAAGGTTGTTATGTCATGTGCCTCATCGACCATTTTTCTCGTTATCGCTGGATTTTTGCTCTTTGTCTGAAGACCGATGTCTATCGTGTCCTTGACTCGTGCCTTGTTCATGCTGAACGTGCCTCTCAGCGGTCCCTGTGTGTCTTTTGCAATGACCGCGGCGGTGAGTTCATGGGCCCCACTGCACGCCTTCTTGAGTCCCGTGGGGTGCGCATCAAACTCACCGCCCCTTACACTCCCCAACAGAACGGAGTGTTCGAGAGGTGGAATTGCAAGCTTGCCGATGACGTGTGTTCCCTGCTCTTTGAATCCGGCTTGTCCCCCCTCTTCGCCTCCGAGGCGATGAGCTACATGACGTGTGCATGGAACCGCGCTCCTCACGGTCCCCTTTCTGGGTCTGTCATCCCGTTCAAACAGTGGCATGGTCGTCGTGCTAACCTCCGCCTGACTCGGGTGTGGGGTAGCATCGCCGCTGTTTGGCTTCTAAACAACGTTCATGATGGGAAGTTGTCCCAGTGCGGTCGCCTCTGTTATTTTCTCGGGGTCTCAACCTAGTCCAAGGCTTGGCGCTTTTGGGATCCCGAGTAGCAACGTGTCTTTGAGCCGCGTGATACTCTATTCTTTGAGTTGGTCTTCTTCCATGGCCTGGATCGCCGTGCCTCTGCGTCCTCCCTCTCTCGACTCTTTCGGTTGGGAGGGAGACCTTCCTGGCTCTGTCTCACCCTCAACCACGAACCTGTCATCCTCCCCTGCGTCTCACCCATTCCCTGTGTCATCGTCATCATCTGTCGTTCCATCACTTCTTGCGCCAGCCAGCTCTCCATCTCCAACAATGTCATCGTTTTCGGTTGACACTCCCTCATCCCCAGCGTCTGCCATCTTGCCCTCTCCAATGTCCACTCCTGAGTCATCCCATCTCTGCTTCTGCCCCTCTGCTTGTATCTCTCTCGTCCCCAGTTGCCGTCACGCCTGTGACCTCCGCAGCGCCTCCACCGGCCTAACCTGTGACCTCCGCAGCTCCTCCACCGGCCACACCCGTGTCCCCCTTTGTTCGTGGAGGATGGCTCCGTGCGCTCTCTGCACGTCCTTATGCCGGTGGTCCTTCTCGCACTGGCACCTCTCACCCTTCTACCTCTCAGACACGCTCTGAGGCCCTGCCTCACCCTACTGGCCTAGATGCCCTTGGGCTGGCCACTAGGGTTGTGCATCCCCACACTGGCCATGGGTACGCGCTTCTTACGGATGGGTTCCAGTACGCTATTGAAGCATCTGTTGCAGGCTGTGTTACTGAGTGCCACGCCGCCGCCGGAGCAGTCACAGTACCACCGAAGCCCAACACTGTACGTGAGGCATGTGAGTCCCCTGATGCCCTGCCGTGGGAGGCAGATATGTGTGAGGAGCTTGATGCTTTGGACGAGCATGCCATCTACGAGCTTGTAGATCTCCCACCCGGGCGTAAAGCTGTCTCTGTACGTTGGGTCATCCGACAGAAGCAAAAGCCTGACGACACAGTTGACCGGTACAAGGCTCATCTCACCGTAAAGGGATTCTCTCAAATTATAGGCATCGATTTTGTCGAGACGTTTGCGCCTGTGGGATGGTGCACAACAGGGAGGGCACTCCTCAGCCTGGTCACTCACCACGACTGGGTTTTGGAGCAGATGGATGTGAACAACGGGTTCCTACACGGACGTCTGGAAGATGAGATTTACATGGTGCAGCCGTCGGGATTCACCGATGGCACTCAAAAGGTGTGGCGGCTACGAAAGGCTCTTTATGGCCTGAAGCAGTCGCCACACTGCTAGAACCAGGAGATCACCTCCACCCTCAAAAACTGCCGTAGTTCAGTTGACCCTGCGCTCTTTGTGAGCCAGCAGTCAGCACCCTTCATTGCAATCCACCGCAGTGCACTCGGTGAAGGCATTGCTGCAGTCCGCATACAAGATGAACCATGTATTTCCTAGGGGTGATTGGTCGTAAATGCAACCAGTAGTGAGGGTAGGTTACATGTCTACGGTCCCAATCCTGCTTGATGATCTGCCATTTCCACGGGACCTCGCTCACTTCAGGCCACATGTTGTCCATAATCTAACCATTGTGTGTACATAAGCTTGTTGGGGTCTGTCCCCAACACACTGTTCCAGTGTGAGTTGCCGGTGTGGATTTAGAAGCACGAAAGGAGGAGTATGAAAGTGAAGAAAAATAGTACATAAACATGCTGCAGTAACCAGCCATTGCAGTTTGAGATTACATGTCATAGTGTTTTGCTACACTCGGAATAGAGTGCATTGTTCACAGTGACAACAACTTGCAGTGTCAGTTTGACGATGCACGCCGCAATTGGGGATAATGAATGAAGTATTTTGGATTTGAAAATGATGTGGTTAAAAAATGTTCCACCCCTCCCCAACTGCACAATTATTGGTTTGTAGTATGGCAGTTGCAACGAACATTACCATCCACCCAGTTTTGTTTGTCCATGTGCAGAAGAAACCACCAGGTCATTGTCTTTAACATCCCAGATGGAATTACCACCTGTCGGCAACCCCCCTGGATGTCGGCCAATGACGGCCGGGACCGTTCACCAAAGGCACTTCCGATGCTCATGAGAGTGTGGATACATTGTTCAATGAATAAAATAGAATGGATACTTCGTCATAGTGGTGCGGTACATGGACATGGCTCTCTGATTGCACGAGCCACTGGCATGGAAGACATCAAGACTCCGACTAGTGGATTTGGCGTCATTAAAGAGCGGTCTCTGGATGTATCAGATCTATCGACAATTATATGGATAAATGGTCCCTTCCCCGGTGTTCAAAACATCTGCTCCAGAAGTAGAACAATTCTTGATCGACGATTTGAGAGTAGTTGCGAGAACCATTGATACAAATCCACCACTCTCTTGCAATTTTTGGTTGCTCTTTAGATTAGACCACTGTTTGAACAATGCGCGACGCAAAAGCGTAACCTCGAGATCAATTCTTTTCTTGTGGTTGTTGACCCCAACAGTGGTGAAGTACAATTCTAAACTAGTCGGCCACATCCAAACCATCGATCTTTTGGACATTGCATGATCAAACGGTTCTAAGAGTGCCGGTCGAATGTTGGGTTCACTCGAGAGTTAGTTATTTCTTTCAGTGAGCTCCACTTCCCACACACGCTCATTCTAAAGTTCCTCCATTGCCGCAATGAGTTGTTGCAGTAGATGGTTATTGGGACTCTTGATTTCCAAAAATTTCCGATATAGGTCTTCACTTATTCGATCATGCTCGCCAATGCCTCCATTTGGGTCAGGTGTCGTCTCGATTGGCAATAGTGAAGGCAAAGGGGAAGCCGAGCCCGAGGGGTCCACTACTGGACTGGCCGTCGGAATCGTCACAATTGCAGCCTTTGTCAAAAAGCCTACTACTGATATGTTTTGTGGAGAGTGTAATGGACCACATGCTACTCATCCTCCATCGCTGAAGTCTTTTCCGGTTACCGTTGCTTGTCTTCGGGTGTGCTTGCTCTGTTCACTGTCATTGTCACAAAGTCTGCAATCAGTTGGATGGCATAAATGTGCTGAGGACTTGTGTGAGGTTGTTGCTTTATAGCAAATGCATGGGTTGTCCTCCCAGTGCCGCTGAGCTATGAAGCCAAGTGTTACGCCGAGTGGAATATGGATGGTTTACAAGGATTATGTGCGCAGTAGAAGATGATTTGTAAAAGGTTTTGAAAGATTTGATCAATTTGCAAAAGTCTTGACAAAACCATCACAAACAACTACAACATTTTGATACTCTTCATTTGAATTCTCAGTTGCACTCAACACTTTTCAAGAAAATACCTTGATATTGACAAACCCCCAACTTCTCTACAGAGTTTCTTAAAGCAACCTCTTACAATGCACCTTAACACACAACACTTGACTTGAGCACCCAAGATCCCAAGTATGCATAACTCTAAACTTGAAGGGTCATGGTCTCACCGCCGATATTAACACTGTGTTTTTCATTCAGCTTTCGGCAGGAAGAAAGTTGGTTTTCATGTGTAGAAGCTCCTTGTGCATGACTTATAGATTTCTTCTAGTCTATCGATGAGTCTGTTCATCCTCTCTGTATGTATTTTCCTCTCTGATGTGGACATGAGTGCGCAGGGCATGCTGATCCAGAGAGTGGAGGCAACGCACACTCAGTCTGCACGCCGGACCCACCCTCGGCTACCTTTGGGGTCGCAAGTGCGCTTGCCTCCCTCTCGCGGCATTGCCCCTGCATCGCTCTCCGTGCCAGCTGTGGCAACTATGTTGGATCCCTTGTGAAACCTAGTTCTGGATCACTCTGGTTGCTTGCAGAACTTTGGGAACCTAGTTTAGGTCTAGAATGATTAGGGGCATACTGTGTGTTACTGTGTGTTTTCGTGGACTGGGGCAGTCAGTCCCTTTTGCATGTCACGTGAGGGATTTGTCCTGACTCGAGCAGGTTGCGGGTGGGTCTTGCTTTACGAGACTCACCTGCTCGAGCTCGTCTCTGTTCGAGCTCAACACTTAGGTGCTAGTGCAGATCCATGGCCGTGACGTAAACCCAACCCTAGCATACTCAAAACTTGACCATTTTCAGCAAGACAAATTGCATTCGAATTGTGGTGAGATTCTCATGGTATCAGAGCGACTTCCTAGGCCTGTGGCTGACGTATAGAGGTGGCGCCGAGCAAAAATGGTGGCGGCCGAGCCACGCGCGGATCTAGATCCACGCGTCCGCCACCACAGCAGGCCAGGCCCGCCACTAAGGGCCGTCGAAGGCCCTCCTCTAGGCTGCACGTGGACAGGAGAAGCGGCAGAAGTGAGGGGAAAGCTTGCAAGGGCGAGAAAGACGTGGGAGGGAGAGCCGAAGCGCCAATCTGCCCCTTGGAGGGGGAGGCGGGGTCCGTCGGCCCATATACTAGCTTTTGCAGGGCACAAATGAGCTAAGGGACCTTTCTAGACCAAGACAAGGCGGCTTCCACGAGCTACGGGCTTGCGTCTGAAAACTGGGCCCGGCGAATTGCGTCCAAAATTTTCTCGGCTGGCGAAGAGGGGAGTCGGGGCCCACGCAGCCGTCTTAGGACCCACTAGAACCCCAGGATTCATGAGTCAGGCAGGGTCAGCACCTGGAGGGCAAGGTGGAGGAGCAGGGAGTGGCGGTGCATCTGATGGATCCGGCGTCGGCGCCAGTGGTGGTGCCGGCGCAGTTACCGTCACATGGGAAAAACTGAGCAGGGTCATGACTCACAAGGACCTGATGCCGCCCGCTCTGGGCACGCAAGACTTCCTTGCATGGAAGGATGTCTTCCTCGGGTGGACAGCAAAGCATGGGATGGAGGAGCTGTACCTCCTTCCCTCGACCGACGCCACTGAGGATCGGGTCTTACTGCGGGCTTTCAATGCCATAGTCTGGGCCTTGCCCGACGACCAGTCATACGCCATCCACCACTGCCGCTTTGGCGGCAGAGGAGAGGATCCAGCAGACCCTCGCAGTGGGGCTCCGCGTCCTCATGAGGCATGGCAGTACCTGGCTACCCGTCATGAGACACGGGGCATGGCGTTGGTGGTCACTTTGCGCGACCGCCTCCGGAACCTTTATCCAAAGCCGAGGGCACCGATAGCAGACTCTTGGGATGCGGCAATGGAACTTCGCCACCGTATCCTTGGGCTCGGAGCATCCTGCTCCGTGCTCAAATGGCTGGACGCCGTCCTGCTATACCTTGGAGATCCCTACAGAGAGTTCCGGCGAGGGCTTCTGAGGCACCTTCGGGTGAATGACATTGAGAACACCGACCTAGCGGAGGTGTTCGAAGAGCTGTGCCACTACGAGAACATTCTTTGTGGTAAGGGACAAGAGGCCAACAACCCGACACCTAGCGCCTTTGTCCATCAGTCCCCGTCGGGTGCTTCCACCAACTTTACTCAGGGAGGAGGCAGAGGCGGGGGAGGCTGGGGACATGGAGGAACAGGCACCCAGACAGGCGGAGGACGAGGCCGTGGCCGAGGTGGTGGTGGCGGTGGGGGACAATGTACCTGCAGCTACTGCGGAAAGCATGGTCAGTTCTGGCGTGCCTGCCCAGACCTCCAACGCATCATGACTCCATCCCAGCAGCAGCAGCAGCAGCAGGCGCACCATAGGTTCGCTGCACCGGCGCCTCGTCCTCTTGGGCAGCAGTTGCATCCCCCAACTTGGTCCACGTCCATGATGCCAGGACCTCGAGCTCTTGTGCCCTTCGACGGTGTCACTTACGCGTCACCACCGGTGGCACAGCCGCCGGCAGGCCAACTGATCTATCCGTGACCCCCTCCTTTCTACCAGGGCCCCTACTACGTCCCACCGAACTCGGCCATCCCCATCCCCGCACCCGCATGGGCACAGCGCATCTACACTGACATGGCCAAGTCCCAGCAGCCCACAGCTAGAGACCCTGCAGCCGGGTGGACAGTGCCCATGGAGCTTCAGCCTCCAAAACCAATGGCCATGCCACAGTCACCAGGTCAGCGATTGGCGCACACACATGTCACCACTTCACACGCACTTCCAATGCATGAGTGGCTGTTTAATACTACTGCGTCACACCACATGTCTCTGCATCGCCAGCTGTTTGTGTTGCTGTACTCTGCGCATGATGTGGAGGATGTGAAAACAGGGTCTGGGGAGGTGTTGGACGTGGAGGGTGTGGGCACAGTGGCGTTGCAAGCACCTGGGGGCATCTTGTATTTGATGGGCGTGTTGTACGTTCCCAAGTTGAAAGTGAATCTTCTGTCTAGGGGTTAGCTAGACCGCCAAGCCAACATGTTCACTCTCACGCAGAAACAACACTGCATGCTTTTTGATGCTGCTGGGACACTGTTGGCTGATGGACCTTTGCACGCTGACATGCTCTACCGCCTTACCCTCTTTCCACTGACGCAGACGCACTCACATAGACCACAGCCATGGATGCAAAGCACAAGGACCTACTGCACCGTCGCCTTGCACACATCAACACAGACCTGGTCACGGACATGATCAAACACACGACAGCACACGGCCTCCTGCCTACGGACACACCCTTGGATCAAGGGGGTTCATGCAAAGTCTCAGTG
>SZWC01006532.1:118799-130214 GCA_023375785.1 Penium margaritaceum
CACACACACACACACACACACACACACACACACACACACACACATACATACATACACACATGTATGCATGCACATACGTAAATACATATGCACACACTCGCACGCAAACGTACGCTCGTATGCGCTCGCTTGCTCTCACGTGTACGCACCCGCGTGCATGAGCGTGCATGCATGAAAACAGGCATACACGCCCGCATGCCCGCACACCCGCGCGTGCACACATGCACGTGCAAGTACGCATGCACACATGCACGCACGCACATTGTACTCATGCACATACGCACATGACACGCACGCACGCACGCAAAGGGCACGTACGCATGTACACACAGGGAACGCACGCATGCACAAGGCACGCATGCATGAACGCACGCACGCACGCACGCACGCACGTACGCATACACGCATGCATGCACGCATGCATGCATGCACGTACATATGCGAGAGTGCGTGTGTACACGCACACCTACAATTCCTTCCACGGTGTATAATGATTCCACTTTTTCATCTGTTTCAAAGCTTGACCTGTCACCAGCTCCTGAAGTCAGGTACTTTAAGCATGACCTTCTCTTGACCCTAATCTAGTCCATTTCGTAGTGCTTAAGGAATGACTAGGAAGCTTCCTAACCTTGCTATTGCTGACGTGGCAACATTGTCCACTGAGCTGGCGCACTAGCAAGTAAGTACGTGTAATGAACAACAAGGGTGAGGCTAGGGAGACACGCAATGTCGCATAAGCTCCAATAGCTTAACAATGATGAGAGAGATGAAAACTGACAAGTACATGACATGAATACCTATCACGGTGGGCGACGTACGCGACAGTGTTAGTTTGTCCCAAAACCCGGCCCAAAACCATAGTTTTGGCCTTACCTCTACACATAAGTATCCAAACGTTACACCGTCTGAACCTAGAGATGCAAAACCTAGAGCCAATCACTACGACTGGTTACACGTACAGGTTCAACATTGATCACTGGATAGGCAATGCAAACCATGAAAATCGGGCTTGTAAGCCAGTCCAACGAGAAAACTCTAGCGACTAAAACAAAAAAGTATAGAGTACCCGTGACGTCGTGGCAGCTGTCTGGCAGTTGCTAGTGGATGGAGCCACCATCCGTCGGTGCTCCAGTGCCAGTTGGGTCCGCATCATGGATCTGCACAAGCATGGATATAGTCTTCTGGTCACAGTAAGCTGTACAAATAGATGGGGAAGACTCACATCACAACTCTCCCTCATGACCCGATGTTACGCATGTCCCTACACATGAAAACTTGACACAGGTGCACAACAAGATGCTCAACAATTCATGCTCACACACCCCACTCTCAGCCACTCTTAGGCGACGGTCAAAGCCCGAAAAAATGAATGGCCACCATGAACTTTCCGCTCGCAAGTGCCTTGGTCAAAAAGTCAGCCCGATACATGTCTGTGCTAACCCAGATGACGGAAATCACCTGTCGCTCCACAACATCACACACAAAGTGATGCTCAAGAACAATATGCTTGGTGCGTGCATGAAGCACACCAGAGTTCTCTATAATGGCACGAGCACTCTGGTTGTCACAACGCAAAACGGCTAAAGGCATAGACTGGCGCAACTAACAAAGCAAACGCTACAGCCACACCGCCTCTGCAGCTCCAGTCCCCAGAGCAAGATACTCAACCTCTTATGAGCTACGTGTAATACAATCCTGCTTGCCACTATACCACAACACAGCGGTACCATCCAGCGGGAACACATTGCCTGTCCGACTGTGCCCATCAGGATTCCACACCTAGTCACTATCTGTGTAGTCGTCGACTACCACCCAACACCGCTGTCGAAAGCAGAGTTCGATGTGAAGACCACAAACCACACCTCTCGCACAGTCGTGTAAAGGGCTCTCGTCTGAGGACACTGTGAAAACTACCCTACTGCTCAAAGAATTCAACGATATAGGTTTGCCTAATTATGAAATCTATGAATTAGATGAAATTTTTGGGTTCAATATGATTTTTGGAATCCTAATTGAACGAATTGGCATTCAACTGACACATTGAATTCAACAAATGCCAATGATCATTTTTGCATAAATCCAATAATTCAACGAGATACTCCACTACACAAAGAAAAAGTGAGGACCACCGACGGGTCTAGGTGTGTGTCGTGTCGCGTGGGTTTGTCATTTTGTACAGATGGTTGTTCATGCCTTTCCGTCATTGCCTACCATGAATGACTCTATGGAGAACGTGAACAAATATGTGATGTGAAATATGAGTGAACATTTCCTGTACCATGATTTCACCGAAAACATATTCAAATTATTGATGTAATACTTTAACTTCATCGAATGAATTTTTGACACAATTTCAACGACCAGAAAAAGAATTAAAATCGAATACCTCAAGCAGTAGGGCATGTAAGGAGGTTGAGGGCGAGAGCAATGTCGAGTTGTGTGGTAGTGGCCAAGTACATCAAAGAGCCAATCAGGTGCAAGTACAGGGTCACGTCCACAGTCTCCTTCAGCTGTGCTGGATATCCCTTTAGAGCATCCTGTCCATCAGGTATGATGGGGGTGGAGGCTGGGAGAATTGCACCAAGGAGGTCAGCAAACGGCTACCCCACAATGCTAGTGTAAGGTGCCTGATGCAACAAGAGTGTCTGCCATTGATGATAACGCACGATCTCCATCCTGAGAAACAAAGCCGTAGGACGTAGGTCCTTCATGCCGTAATCAACTTGAAGGACTGCCCTGGCCTCCTTCACGGCCTCCATAGAAGGTGACATAATGAGGAGATTGTCCACGTAGACCAGGATGGCGGTGAAGCTCTCAGCTGTTTGTCCGAGAAAGTGTGATGGGTCAGCGCCACATTGCATGTAACCGGCACGTGTCAGTGTGATGATCTCAAAGTTCCAGCACTTGGATGACTTATTCAAGCCATAAAAGGACTTGAACAAGTGCAAGACCTTGTCACTGACCTCAAATCGAGGTGGTTGGACCATGTAGATATCCTCCCCTAAGGTTCCATGGAGGAACGCGTTGTTCACATCCATCTGGTGCAGCTCCCACGCATGGTGAGCAACAACCACGAACAGAGCGCGAGCAGTGGTCATGAGACCAACAGGTACGAAGGTGTGAGTGAAAGTTACACCCTCAAACTGCAAGAACCCCTCAAGTGAGCCTTGTAGCAATCCAGTGTGCCATCAGTCTTCATCATGTCCCAAAAGACACACTTGGCCTGTATAGCCTTCCGCCTAGGTGGGAGGTCGACAAGCTCATAGACACCGTGCTCACGAATGACTCTCAGCTCAAGCTCACAAGAAGCATGTCACAAGTTTGCATCCTGAGCTGAGAGTGCCTCCTTCAACGTGCCTGGATCACGCATCATTGAGGGAGAGCTCCGGGTGGCTAAGACTTGCCTCCGGACTCGGTCTGACCACGACAAGGTCTGCTACGACATCGGAAGCGACCGAGATTTTACGGGAGACCAACTCGTGGCCAACAGTGTACCTCAGTGTAGTCTATCTAGACACTCAAGCCAAGGGCCTTCTTGGCAGGCTTGCCACTCTCAACACTACGAGTCGGGCGTCTAGGCGTAGAGTCAGCAGTCCACACAGTCCCAGAGGCCAATGGTTGCAGACGACCACCGGGCTCGCGGGAGTAACCCCATGCTCAGGTGCTCCCGTCAGGCTACTGAGAAGGCTGTTGGGCCATAGCCACAAGGGAAAGAGGTGCATGCACGAGAGTGGGTATGACAAAGGGGGGCTGACACTGACACGAGATCATCTATGCCAGAGGGGTCTGACGCTCCTACAGGATCAAGTGTGCCATAGGGGACCGACACTGGCACGGGATCATGTGTATCAGAGGTGAACAACACTGGCATGGGATCAAGTTTGCCAGAGGGGTCTAGCACTGGCATGGGATCAAGTGTGTCAAAGGTGACTGACACTGGCACGGGATCAGGTGTGCCAGAGGGGTTTGGCACCGGCACAGGATTGGGTGTGCCACAGGGGACTGAGGATGCTACGAGACCCACACCCACAATGGTCGGATCGTCAGCAAAAAAGACGAGACCGCAAGTGAGGAGGCCCGGACGGACCCATCCGCAGGATAAGACTCCCCCATCCGTCTGGAGGCCACACACGTAGGAACGTGGTCAGCAGCCAGTGACAGAATGCTGCACAAGTTGTGCTAGGTGAGAGTCTCGAGACTCGACAATGTGATGGCGAGCAGGGTCTCAAAAGTGCCAGGCCTTTGACCGCGGGCAGGTACCAGATACACATGCATCCCTGAGGTGAGATCTTGGACCCTTGCTCATACTCAGCGTAACAGACGCAGGCGAGGGACCCCCAAACATGGGCAAAACAGTGATCAATACGATGGCTGAACCACAACTTGTACGACGTGACATGGTCCGGAAGTAAACCATGATGTAAGCATATTCTAGACCCACGTCATGCAGGAGAAGCCCTCAAAGGAAAAGGACTCCGAAAGACCGCACTCAGACCGTAATGCACAAACCGCATCCTCTATGGTGTGTTTCCAACGCTCAAACACACCGTTTTGCTGTAGTATAGCAAGGGCGGAGAGCTGGTGAGAAGTAGCGTGGTCAACAAAGTAGATAACAATCTCACCTAAGAACTCGTCAGTACCATGTGAGTGGAAAGTGTGCAGGGTGTGACAAGACTGACGCTCAACCATCACTACCCACAGGCGGACCGCCAGCGCAACATCTCTCTTGTGGTGGAGGCTATAGACCCACCGCATCCGGGTGAAATCATCGGTCAGGATGAGAAGATATCGACCCCGATCAATGAGGGACTCAATAGGGAGAGGACTGAGAAGGTCTGAGAGGACCAACTCTAGTGGGTGCTGTGTCCGGGAGGAGGAGTCAAAGTAAGGACAGCGATGTATCTTACCCTTGGCGCAAAAATGGCAATCGGTCTTGGGCGGCTTGTCAAAGGAAGCCGCGCCAAGACCGAGGGCTGGTTGAGTTTGAATGAGCTTGGACATACTGTCCAAGCTCACATGGCAGAGGCGACAATGTAACAATCGCTGGTGTTGAGGGGAGAGAACATCGATGACAAACACACGTGCAGAAGAGAAAGGGGGAGAAGAAACAGAGGGAATGCAACTAGACACATGCTAGAGGTCATCAACAACAAAGGCATGAAGCACGATGGCACGTGTATCAAGAGCAGTCACTATGGCAGAGTTAGCAGAGTGTTCCACAATGAGACCCGTCCTCGTGCATGCACGAATAAAGAGCAGGCTAGGCTCAAGATCACAGAAAAAGAGCCCATCGGAAGTATACAAGGGGTCAGATGGACCATCATACCGCACAACCCCAAGTCCCTGAACATGCAACGACTGACCAGAACCTATGTGAACGGACCCAATGGATGCAATGGAACCGAGCACAACAAAGTCACTACGACGACGGGTCATGTGATGGGTGGCATTAGAGCCAATGATCCAGGTGTCACTCTGCTCACGACCAGTCGTCGACACTAAACAACATGTCACAGATAACTTTACCTCTACTTGACCCATAGGAAAGACCTAGGACAACAATGAATAGCACGGATCTGTGTTTCGTCAAGCCAGTCGGTACCGTCAGGTCCATCCTCATCGCAAGCCAACTGAGCTTCACCACAAGCATCATCACAGGCAACAGACATAGTAAGACAAGCTGTCTTAGGACCACTCGGTTGTGACAATACACTCGCACCTCCCTGAGTACGAAGCGTCAACAGATGACGAAGCTTCGCGATCGTGCGATCCCGAGGGTCCTTATCACTGCCGTCGCCAGGTGAAACAGATGCGTCTGTTGTCCGCACAGTCGTGGTCGTAGCGCGTCCCGTCTGTGTGTCACTCGAGGAAATCCACTGCGTATGTGCTGCCTGAAGGCTATGCATGATCTGAGTCCAGTCAAGAGGTTGCTCACACTCCGTGTAGCGATAAGCGCCTCCACAGTTGTTTCAATGGACAAAACGTCCGTTGCCACTACTCGACGGCTATTGATGTTGCTGTTGTTGTTGTCCCTTCCCTCGTTGCTTCTTTCCCTCCTTCTCCTGTATGGCCGCTACATCGCCTTGAGTGTAGCCGCTCACGGTAGAGGAGAAGGAGGAGGAAGCGGTGGAGGTGGCATTGATGAACGAGGATAGACGCGTAGGAGGGGTCGCAGTCATTGCTGCAACAAGTGGACTTTGCTGATGGCCGATGGTTGCCTCATGAACCGATGTAGCCCAGAGAAAGTAGGGATAAGTCCAAGGAAGCAGCTGTACTGACTCCGACAATGCAGAGAGAGCCACACGGTCAAAGCCCGTAAAAAGCTTCACGTGGTCCAAGTACGCCCCCATCATGATGGTGTCGAGTGCCGACAGTTGTGTCCCGCCACCGGTCCCAATGATCGTGTAAAGGCGCATTGCGTGCCTCAAGTAGTCAGCTGCAAGCTCCGTGCAACCGTGACGGAGGGAGTGGAACTCACGTAGTCGGGCTGCCCTCGTGGCATGGGTTAGCCGCAACAAGAATGTTAGGGTCAACTCCCAGCCCTGGCGCGGATCTGCCTGAGTCCCTATCACTGCTGTCTGGACCTCGTGAGCGTCGCGGGTCTTGTCATGGCTGTGGTAGGAAGGCCAGACGCCCTCAAAATCGGCCCACACCTAAAACAAGGTCTCCCAGCAGTCATAACCATTGTCGCTATTGTAACGACGAAGAGGTGGTCGCTGCTATGTGGGGAGGGCGACCTCAGGCTCGGGAGATGGTGTACGAGGTATAAGAAGCCCAACATTGAGAGAAACGCCACCAAAAGTGAATGCTATTGAAGGACGGGCCTGATCCTCACGGCGAGAAGGTGGCGGAGTGATAAGCTGCGACCATAGACGTAGCTCACAAATGTGCTCCTCATGCACACGAATCTCTTTCTCTCCTGCGTCATCCTCTATCTCCTCCTCATCCCTGGTGTCAACCTGTGATGAGGGGTGCTGAGGCTATATCGATGTGTAGGTGTAGACTATTGAATGCATGGTGCAGCTCCAAAAGGTCCTCCTGGTGGCTACTGTGAAGCTCTCAAACGATCGCGCAGTAACACCGCGATCTCCTACAACGCGTCGGACTACCACTGCTGCTGACGGCGCATCTCGCCCTATGACCGACGAAGCTCATCGATTGCGAATGACTTCGACCATGGACTCATAACACCTGAATAGGAGAAAGAGGAGGGGTCTCCTAGTAAGAAGATGCGTAGAAGCTTCCTAGCCACACTCCCGTTGACCAGGCGTCAGTGCCTAATCAGACGGTGACGACAGTCACAAGTCGTGCACGTAACGGCAAGGGTTTGGCGAGGGGACACAAGGCAAAGTGTCTGAATGCTTCATAAGCATTTGCAGAGAGGGATAACAAATGACAGGTCCATGGCATAAATACCTGCTGCGGCGCACAGCGGGTGTCGCATGCGGCGGTCCAAGAGCTGTCCTAAAACCGGCCTAAAACTACCGTGTTGGCCGTAACTCTGCGCACACATGTCAGAATGATACGCCGTCTGAACGTAGACATGTAGAATCTTGAGCCGGACGCTACGACTGGTCACACGCACAAGTCCAGTGTCAATCTGTGGAAGGAAAATGCAATACATGCAAATCAGCCTCAAGAGCCTGTCCACCGAGAAAACTCTAGCGTCTGCAGAAAAACTACAGAGTACCCCAGCAAGCATCCGGGGCATCATGGCAGCCGCCTGGTGGCTGCTGGCGGGTGAATCCACCAACCATCAGTGCTCCGGCGCCAGCTGGGTTCGCATCAGGGATCTTCACGAGCATGGACACGGCCGAGTGATCACAGTAAGTTGTATAAACAAACGGAAACAGCTCACATCACAACACTCCCCCATGACCCAATGGTACGCATGTCCATACGCGTGCAGAACTGACACATGTGCACAACTAGATGTACAACAGTCCATGCTCACACACCCCACTCTCAGCCACTCTCAGGCAAGGGGCGTAGCCCGGTAGAACAAATGGCCACCATGAACTTTCCACGCGCAAGCGGCTTGGTCAAGAAGTCAGCCCACTGCATGTCCGTGCCGACCCAGATGACAGAGATCACTTGTCGTTCCATAAGATCACGCACAAAGTGATGCTCAACAGCAATGTGCTTCGTGCGTGCATGAAACACACTAGAGTTGTCTGCGATGGCACGAGCACTCTGGTTGTCACAGCGCAGAACAATGCAGGGCATAGACTGACGCAACTCACGAAACAGACGTTGCAACCACACCGCCTCAACAGCCCCAGCCCCCAGAGCAACATACTCAGCCTCTGATGAGCTACGTGCGATACAACCCGGCTTGCCACTGCGCCACGACACAGCGGTGCCACCAAGCAAGAATACGTAGCCTATCCGGCTGCGCCCATCAGGACTCCACGCCCAGTCGCTGTCTGTGTAGCCGTCGACTACTACCGAACACTGCCGTCGAAAGCAGAGTCCGAGGTACGGTGTGGACACCACGTACCGCACCACTTGCACAGGAGCATGAAGGGCTCTCGCCCGAGGACACCGTGAAAACTGTGCAAGGAGGTTGACGGCAAAGGCAATGTCGGGTCGTGTGGTAGTGGCCAAGTACATCAAGGAGCCGATCAGGCGCAAGTACAGGGTCACGTCCACTGTCTCCCCCAGGTCTGCGGGATCATCCACCTTGAGAGCATCCTGGTGTGATGGAGGTGGAGGCTGTAGGAACTGCACCCAAGAGGTCAGCAAACCGCTCCCCCACAACATGGGCGTAACGTGCCTGGTGTAACAAGAGTGTCCGTCGCTGGCGATCNCAGGAGCATGAAGGGCTCTTGCCCGAGGACGCTGTGAAAACTGTGCAAGGAGGTTGACGGCAAAGGTAATGTCGGGTCGTGTGGTAGTGGCCAAGTACATCAAGGAGCCGATCAGGCGCAAGTACAGGGTCACGTCCACTGTCTCCCCCAGGTCTGCGGGATCATCCACCTTGAGAGCATCCTGGTGTGATGGAGGTGGAGGCTGTAGGAACTGCACCCAAGAGGTCAGCAAACCGCTCCCCCACAACATGGGCGTAACGTGCCTTGTGTAACAAGAGTGTCCGTCGCTGGCGATCACGCACGATCTACATCCCAAGAAACACAACTGCAAGACCAAGGTCCTTCATCATGTAGGCAGCCTGGAGAACTGCCTTGGCCTCCTTCACGACCTCCATAGAAGGAGACGCAATCAGGAGGTCGTCCACGTAGACCAGGATGGCAATGAAGCTGTCAGCTTTCCGTCTGAGAAAGAGGGACGGGTCAGCGTCACTCTGTACATAACCGGCACGTGTCGGTGTACCAGTGATCTCCAAGTTCCATCACCTGGGTGACTGTTTCAGGCGATACAAGGCCTTGCGCAAACGCCAGACCTTGTCACCGACCTCGAACCCAGGTGGTTGGACCATGTAGATCTCCTCCTCTAAGATGCCATGGAGGAACGGGTTGTTCACATCCATCTGGTGCAGCTCCCAGTCGTGGTGAGCAACAACCCCGAATAGAGCGCGAGCCGTGGTCATGCGGCCAACCGGTGGAAAGGTTTCAGTGAAACATACTCCCTCAACCTGCGAGAACCCCTTGGCCGTCAAGCGAGCCTTGTAGCAATCCAGTGTGCCATCAGGCTTCACCTTCTTGCGAAAGACCCACTTGGCCTGTACAGCCCTCCGCCCAGGCAGGAGGTGGACAAGCTCATAGACACCGTGCTCACGGATGACTCTCACCTCATCCTCACAAGCAGCACGCCACAGGTCTGCATCGTGAGCTGAGAGTGCCTCCTTCAACGTGCCTGGATCAGGCATCATCGAGGGAGCCCTCTGGGTGGCTAAGACATACGCCTCTGGACTCGGTCTGACTGTGACAAGGTCGGCTGCGACGTCGCAAGTGGTCAAGAACTCTCGAGAGACCAACTTGTGGCTGACATGACATGTTGGGTGAATCTCGGTGTAGTTTGCCTGGACACTCAGGCCAAGGGCCTTTGTGCCTGGCTCGCCACTCTGAACACTACGAGTCGGTCGTCTGGGCACAGGGTCAGTACTCCACTGAGCTCTAGAGGGCAATGGTCATAGGCGACCATTCCCCGCCAGGCTCGCGGGAGTACCTCGACGCAGCACTCGCCTCAGGCTGTGGGGAAGGCTGCTGTGCCAGAGTCGCAGGAGGCATGGGTGGATGCACGGGAGTGGGTGTGACGGAGGGGACTGACACTTGTAAGGGGTCAAGTGTACTAGAGGGGACCGGCACTGGCACTAGTACGGGATCGGGTGTTCCAGAAGGGTCTGACACCGACACAGGGTCATGTGTGCCACAGGGAACTAACGCTCGTACGGGATCAGGTGTGTTAGAGGGAACTGGAGCCCGCACGGGATTTGGTGTGGAATAAGGAAGTGGCATAGGATCGGGTGTGTCGGACGGGACGGATGAGGCTACTGGACCCACAGCCACGATGGCCGGATCGTCAACAGCCGGAGACTGGTCAGCAGGTGAGGAAGCCCGGCCGGACCCATCCGCAGGACTAGTCTCCCCCATCCGCCGGGAAGCCACACAGGTAGGAACGTGGTCGGCGGCCAGCGACAGAATGCTGGAAAAGTCACGGTAGGTGAGAGTCTCAAAGAAGAGAGCATCTCGAGACTCGAAAATGCAATGGCGAGCAGGGTCCCAAAACCGCCAGGCCTTCGACCGGGGGGAGATGCCGAGGAAGGCACACATGCATCCTCGAGGTGAGACCTTAGAACCCTGCTGGTCCTCGGTGTACCAGACACAAGCGAGAGACCCCCAAACGCGAGTGAGACGGAGATCAGCGCGATGGCCGAACCACAGCTCATACGGCGTGACATGGTCTGGAAGCGGACCATGCGGCAAGCGGTTACAGACCCACGTCATGTAGGAGAAGCCCTCAAAGGCAAAGGACTCCGGTAGACCGCACTCAGATTGCATTGCGCGAACCGCATCCTCCATGGTGCGGTTCCAACGCTCAGACACACTGTTCTGCTGTGGTGTAGCGGGGGCAGAGAGCTGGTGAAAGATACCATGCTCGGCAAAGTAGGCATCCATCTCACCCAAGAACTAGCCACCACGATCTAAACGGAATGTGTGCAAAGTGTGACGAGACTGACGCTCAGCCATCACTAGCCACAGGCGGACTGCCAATGCGGCATCGGTCTTGTGTCACAGGCTGTAGACCCACCGCATCCGTGTGAAGTCATCAGTCAGGATGAGAACGTATCCACCCCGATCAGAGAGGGACTCGACTGGGAGAGGGCCGAGAAGGTCCGAGTGAACCAACTCAAGTGGGCGTAGTGCCCGGGAGGAGGAGTCAGGGTAAGAGCAGCGATGCATCTTACCCTGGGCGCAAAAAAGACAGTCGGTCTTGGGCGGCTTCTCAAAAGAAGCT
>SZWC01006533.1:11987-29086 GCA_023375785.1 Penium margaritaceum
GTGGTGGTGGTGCTGGTGCTGGTGCTGGTGCTGGTGGTGGTGGTTGTTGTTGTTGTTTTGTGCCTATCATATTTCTCCACTCTTTGGCTTTTCTTGTTGTACTGTTTGTCTCATGTAGCTGGAGAAATACATTAAGAAGTACAGTGTGCGGCATGTGGTCGCCATCGCTGTGGACCCGCATTTCCGCATCAAGCTCCTACTTCCACTTGAAGTGTCGCCTTAGTGTGTTCATAAGGTATGCAAACTTCCACTTCAAGCTCCTACCGTTTGCTCTCTTTCTACATTAAAATATAGAAAGTATGATTCTGGTCATGCCTTTGTGGTTGCAGCTCTTGGACATCAAGTCAGTGGTGGAGCTCGAAGTGAGAGTGCTGGAATTCATGAAGCCAAACTTCACCAAGGTGCAAGCCAGATGGCATGCAGAACCTTCAGCAGAGGCTGAGAGAGAAACAAAGGCTAAAGCGAAGGCGGCAGCAGATGCAACAGCAGAGGATGAATTAGGAGAAGAGTATGGTACATCAGCAGCAGGGGCAGCAGCATCAAGCCAGCAGCAACTCAGTGGTCCGGCGGTTGCTGCTAAGCGGGGATGCAAGCGACAGAGGTAGAGCATGCTGGAGGCGGCACTGAAGGACCACATGGAGCACATGTACGAGAAGCCCGAAGCCGGGGAAACAGTCGTGGTGCTAAACACTCCGGAGGAGGAGGTGGATGCGTATGAGAAGAACGTTAAGGCAAGTTGAAAATGTAAAATTCTTGAGTTCTACAAGGAGAACAAGAGGCAGTATCCAATGTTTTCCTTTTGTGTGCTCAACTTGCTAGCTGTGCCTGCCACGGACACTCCAAGCGAGAGGATTTTCTCGCTTGGGGGGTGTGTGGTGACAGATTTTAGGCACTCACTGTCTCAGATTACAGTGTAGGATTTTCTTTGCTTGAAAGCATAGATCACTGACCCAGCTCTCAAGGACTTCCCTGTGCATCCTTCCTGGAAGATTTCAGAAGAGTTAGAAGAGGTCAAGAGGGAAGAGAAGGCAGCAAGACGTGCTGCTAGGAAAGTGGCAAAAGTGGCTTTGGCCACAGAAGCAGAGGGAGAAACTACAAGGGATAATGAGGGTGGACAGGAGGGTGGACAAGAGAGTGATGACAGTAACAGTGACAGTGATGATGATGATGAGGAAGAGCATGAGGGGGAGAATGTAGGTGACATTTCAACATCGATGATGTTGAAGTGTCATAGTTTGATTTGTAACACTTCAACAAATTTCCTGTTACTCCAATCGTTTGCAGCCACAAATTGTCCCCATGACACTTAGCAAGTTTCAACCCAGACTCGGGAGTCCGAGTCTAGAGTTCCATGGGACTCGTGAGTTTGAGTTTAGCTCGGGAAAAGGACTTGTGATTTGAGTCTTTCTTCCAGAATCGCGAGTCCAGACTCCTGAACACCCTTACCAGTGAGTGAAGGATCTGTTGCAGTCCACTTAGAAGATGAAAGAACTTGGGCCTACACAGGTGTTTTTGGGGATAGAGATTGAGCGCGACAGTGCCCACGATGTTTTCCGTGTGCATCAGGCAGCTTACGTGCAGACGTTAGCTGAGCGCTTTGTGGACCTCTTGTCCACCGTACCCAACGCTTCCACACACATGACCCCAGATGGTCTGATCAAGTTGAAAGCGTTTGATGCCAAAATACTTGGTTCGGGTGTGGATGTGACTTCTTGTATTCGTATCATTGGGTCACTCATGTTCCTTGCCACCACCACACAGCCAGACATTGCCTTTGCCATGAACGTGTTGGCCCAATTCTCCCAGTTCTCCCAGTATCAACACCAGTTGCACCTAGATGCCATTCATGTGGTGCGGTACATGGACTCCATCTCACGTCATAGACTAACATTCCGCCACCAGCCGTCCGTTGTCGCCGAGGACTATGCCGACAGTGAATGGGCTGAGAGCTTTGACAGTAAGAGTCCCACTGGGTGGATCTTTCTTATCGGTGGCATGGGAGTCTTGTGGTAAGGTGGGAAGCAGGGGTGCATTGCACACAGTTTTGTAGAGGCAGAGTATGTGGCTTGGGATGTTGGTTTATGCAAGATAGTGTGACTATGTCATCTTTTGTGTGGATTTTGTCAGCCTGCATCACCCATCACGCTGCACCATAACAATGAGAGTGTCATGGCTATTGCACACAATGATGGCATTCATCACAAGTGCAAAAAGATCATAAATTTGGAGTATCACTATCTGCACACATAGTTACATGAGGGCAGCATCCAGATTGTGTGGGTCATGACTGTACAACACTTGGTTGAATTCTTGACCATGGCAGTCAAATGCACATCATTTGAGAAAGCCGTTAGTCAAGTTGGTTTACATCCGTGAGTACGCAGTTGCTCATTTGTGAGTTTCCTCTCTTCATCGTGTTCCCTCCATCCCCCAACCCTTCCTTTGCTCATTGTTGCCCTTGTGTGGCTTCGCTGGATTGTGGACACATGAGGATATGGCGGAGCATGACTTATGGTGTGTTTTTTGGGTGCATGACCTCTGCATGAGCATGTACATTGGTTTTCACGGGTCATGGGGGAGTGTTGTGATTTGCATTCACACATTCTCAGTGATCTGTATTGTGACATCTCGACTAGTGTACACTCTCGCACAGTCGTCTGACTCAACGGACGTTGACGACAGCGGGTGCTGAGCAATGGAGGGAACATCACACCATTTTGAGAGACATGGCTCTTGTCTTCTTGTGTGGAGTGTCCTACTTAGTAGCAGTGCGCGCCCAGCTCCATCGATAGCAGCCATCGGCGTTCATGCCATCAAGATTCATGGACGACTGCTTCTTGTAGCTTAGATTCTGCCTACACTTGGGCATTCATAACTCTTGTGTATGATCTTTCTAGCTGATTATGACCGCACGATTATGTTTGCAGCTTGCATATTCTTGTATGATCCTTTCTTCAGGAAAAACAGACGACGTCCAAGTTTGGGACTGTCGGTCCTCTAGCAGGGCTCAACGAGGAATCCCCACAAGCCAGAAATAGGGTATTTTCCTGATTTGCTGGTAGACTAAGTAACAATCCTCGCAGAGGTGAGGACCTAGGTTAGTGCGGGAGGGGTCTCTCACCAAACCTCATTCATGATGTCGACTCAGCTGTTACTCACTCTCAGCTACAGTTTTGGCGCTGTCTTGAGTGCAAGTTTCCACTCTCACAGCTGAGCAGCCAGGTCTGCTTGGGCGCTAAGTGCGTGAGGCAGCAAATAGTAGTCTTGTCTAGACTAGCACAGCATCAAAAATTAGTGGAAAGGTTTCTTGTGTATGTCGTGCATGATTTCCATGCATGTCGCGTACCCAATTTCACTTGACTAAAGTATGGTGGAATGAATTACATACGTTGGTTCAAAGAGGTTTTCCTTTGGTACTCATTCATACGTGTTGTTACCTGAAAGTTATGCACACCATTCAGGTTTTGGATCTGGTACTCAAACGACTAGGATTTTGTAGTATGTTCCATCTATGGGTACGGAGGATTCTTCCCGCAGTTGGTATGGTACAAGTTTGAGGAAGTCGTCCTCATAACACATGTGGTTCACTGGCTAAACTTATGTTCGTAATTCTTTCAGAAGCATTTTTTTGCACTACTAATGACAGAGGCAGGTTATTGATTTCAAATCATCATCGTTGTTGACGAAAACTGAGATCGTATTGTTGTCGATATACCATCTAGGCATACCTATTATCACCACATTTGTGTGTGGTTGTTTTGAGATTTACCCGTCAGTTCTCTCTTCAGAGAATTTGGCACTATGACCATCCTCAAGTACTTTGAGGCATCCCTCAAACGTCACATGACATATCTTTGGCGCTTCATAGAATGCCCTTGGAAAACTTGTCAACATAACCACTCCAACCATAGATTGTATTCTTTTAGAGATGATTTGCTGCAAGAAACCTAGTTTGTAGCAATAGGATGTAATCGATACCTATGCTGGAGAAGCAATTGGCACCTATGACATGTGCCGTATCATCGAAACTGACATGAAGAGTATTTCTGAAGTAGTTCATGTCCGTAGTGCTTTCAACACTTGCATTAATGTTGCATTCGGTTCCCATGCCATAAGTGCAACCCACATCTTTTGTCAATTGTGCAGTCAAAGTTTATGATAATAGTACCTTTGGTGCTCATTCAATGTTTCATTTGACGTGATCATCAACCGCGCACTCAACACTCATGGTAATGGTGCATTCAGCACTCGCGTGAATGCTACACTTGCATTTTCCATGTCGGTCATATTCCACGTACAACCGGCATTTGTCTGCTTTGTGCAATCAGCCCTTGAATGAAGATTTCCACCATGGTGTTTGTGTAGAAAGAGAAATCGGAACTTGCATTCTTCTTCTATCTAAATCCAAGCATTAATGGCTTACCAGGCATCCTTAGTGCAATCGGCACCAATGTGGATGCACAATCGGCATTCACTTTGGCAGTGTACCCTGTAGACCATGAGTAGTGCATTTGGTAATAGCATTTCCAATGCCCTCGGCATCCATCGACACTGACGTCAATGATATGGCTGATGCCGTGCAATGCACACTCATTTTATGAATTTGGCATGCATCGTATTATGTGGCAAGAAGATGAGTACTCGAGTGCTCACAACACGTACTATGTTTTTTTAGCTTTCATTGTTTCTTGATTCACGTCACCATTGTGGTTTTGCAACCCGATGTACGTTGTAGTGGCCCTCTTGTGCAATCAAAATTGCTTAGTCCATGTACCATGTTGAGCCATGTTGATGCTTTTTAACGGTCAGCCCTTGTGGGTAATCTTCGAAAAAAGCCAAAAGCTTGAGGTTGCTACCATTTTTTGGGGAACTATTGATGCTCAATCTCTCGCATTGAAGATTTTTTATTTCTGATTAAATTCCATTCACAGTATGGAAAATGTTGATTTTTTCCTCCTTTTCTTTTCAGCAGTTAAATGCTTCCAAACATCCAATTTGAACATCAAAGTTTGTTAAGTAGCAGAGTTGGAGCTTTGTCAACTTTTTACAGCAGATGACACATGATCAACTAGGCCAAATCCAGGTTGAATCGAGGAACCGTCCTTGCCTCTAGTGCTAGTGGCACCTGGATAACCTTTCAAGATACCATTATGTTGTGAGTACATGGAGCTTGCTCTGAGCCTCAAAATTCTTTGGTACCAAAATAGGACTACAAAAAGGAGGAACAATCCTCCATTTTGTGTGGAACATAATGGATTAAAAAATAGAGGATTTTTGGGCCAAAATGTGATTTGTCCCCGTCTCGGCTGCGATCCTCCGATTACTCATTATGGACGTTGCTCCCTACCAGCAACGCCACTTACACACGCCCCTCGTGGAATCAAGACATGATCGATCCAATTGTTTACGTTAAGCAGGCCATGCCCTCTCACCAAGGTAGAAAGAGTGAGGGGAAACTCCTCCACTCCACTCTTGGGCCATCGGCCTTTGTGAGAGGGGAGGGAGGGGAGGTCCCCCCTTCTCTTCACATTGAGCCATTGGCCTGTGTGAGAACTGGGGAGGGGGATTGCCTCTCTCCCTCCTCGGACTGTCAGCCCTTATGAGAGGGGAGAGAGATGAGGTCGTCTACTCTCCTCCCCCTCGGGTCGTCGGCCCAAGTAAGAGGGGAAAGGGGATTTCTTTCCCCCTCCTTTTCCTTGAGCCATCGGCCAAAGTGACAGGGGGAGGCTTCCCCTCTACTCACCCATGAGCCTTAAACTCTCAAGGGAGGGGGCTAAGGGAGGGACCACTCCTTGCCTTCCCCCCCTCCCAGGCCATTGGCTCCAACAGGCTTTTTCTTTTACAAGCGTTATTTTGAAGACATGGGTCAGATGTCATTCAACACTTACGGACATCAACACTCCATCCTGGCCACCAATATCGGTCCGAGAGTGCCAATCCGGTCTTCTGATGTCCCACATGACCTGTGACCAGCACGTGATGGAACTAGGAGATACCCTTCGCTCGAAGGTTGGCAAGTCCAGTACGACACCTTGTTCTCCATGCCAGAAGATTCCTGCGGCCTCCACCAATCCATACTTGTCTAGATGCTGAGAGTCTTGAAACAAAGAATCCACGCAGCACCCCATCTAGATCATGTTTACAACGCTGTTGTAGTGGATGATTTCTCAGGGTTGTTGTTGCAATAATGCTAGGGGATCTGGTGTTTGCATTGTAGCTGTCGCAAAGGCCATGAAACATCCATTGACCTTGGTGGTTGCCTCAATTTCCAAAGGCTCTTGGCTTAGTGCATCAGTCACATTGATCCGTCCTGGCTCATACTCTTATGTGAACGAGAATCGGCTTAGGCATTTGCTCCAATGTGCCTGTCCTCTTCATCAAACGTGTTGCGTTTTGGAAAACACCAATGGGTTGTGGTTGGTCACGACCATCACACCGCATGGAGGTAGCAACGCCACATCTTGAAAGCGTGTACCACCACAAAGAGCTCTTGATCCCCACTCGTGTATCGCATCTCCACGAGGATGATCTTCCGGCTCTCATACGTAACTAGGTTATCATTCTACATAAGGACTCCTGCAAAACCTACTTCCAACGCATCTCACCACACCTCCCACTGTTGCGATGGATCTAGAAGAGCTAAGACAGATGCCATAGATAGAATCTCTTTGAATTGAAGAGAATGATTCTCATAGTCACATAGGCAATCCCAATAAAAATCATTTTGCATGAGCCTGGTTAGCAGCACCACCTTAGTCAAATACCCTTGCATTAACCGTTGGAAATAGTTTACAAGGCGAAGGTAAGACCAAATCTGTCCAATATTTTTTGGGCGCAATCAATCAACCATAGCTTGGGCCTTTTTGGGATTGACACGGATGCCAAACTTGCCGACAATGTGTCTAAGGTATTCGAGCCCGCCTGATACAAACTTGCACTTGCTCACTTTTTCATAGAAGTTCTGTTCCCAAATGATCGCGAGGACTTTGCGCAGACACCCTATGTGCTCTTCTCTTGAGTTGAAAAAACTAGGATGTCATCCAGGTAAACTAAGACAAACTGACCAAGTTGCTTGGCAAACGTTTGGTTCAATTCTCCTTTGAAGGTTGCTTGGGCAATCTTTTGCTCAAAGAATAAAACCCGGAACTGTTAGTATCCCATGTGTATTTCAAACACTGTTTTGTGCACATCATCTTCCATGATGCAGATTTTATGGTGATCTTAAAAAAATAAAGGGAAAAAATACTTTTTCCCCTTTGAGTTGGTGAAACAGGTCCTCAATCCGCATAAAGAAGAACCAAATTCTTATTGTCAGCCTGTTCAACGCCTGGTAGTCCACACACATGAATAAACCACTGTCCTCTTGTTCATAAAAGGATCGACGTACCATACGGCAAGCTACTTGGCTTGATCCACCATTTTGCAAGGTACTCTTTCCTTGGCATTTGGCGTCTTGCCCTTTCTGTAGGACAAAGGTGATACATGGGTCTAAACGGAGGAGTCACCTTTGGTTGAAGCAGAATTGTGTGGCCCATGTGTCGTTCTAGTAGAAGCCCAGCCGGTGGGTCTTGGAATACTTTTGAGAACTTTGCCAATAGAGATTTGATCTCTTGTGGCCTGTCTTGATTGGCGTCATCCACCAATTTTTGTAGATGAGCCAAGAAGTATCGACAGCCTTGTTGAATGTATTTCCTAACTTGTATAAAAAAAATGGCATGTACTTTTAGTGGTGTTGATGACAATTCTGTATTTAGAATCAATGTAAAGTGATGTTGCCCCTTTCAAAGGAACAAGCGCTTTGATTAAAAGCACATCATAGCCTTCTTCTCATGAAGCTAGGAATTGCATACAACCACATCAAATTGGTCAAGAAGGTTGACTACCTTCAATATGATACTCGGTGTGTACCCTTAACAACATTTTTTTCTTTAGAGGTACCAATCACAAGTACCGTACTGTTATCACCAAAAAAATTGGGCAATTCGATGGCTCATACTTGAGGTCCATCTATTGGGCAAAGCTAAGGCTAACAAAGGACTCATCTCCGATAGTGTGAGCCACTATGCTCACATAAGCACCACCTAGGTGTCCTTTGAATTGCATCATATGTTACCCCCACTCTTCAGAATGAAAACACTTGAGGACGGCAAGCCGAGTTTGTGATGAGCACCAAATCTATGCAATGGGTATAGTAGCTTCAATGATTCACCCACTCGGGTCCATATTTTGTGGGTTTTTGTGAATTCAACAAGCACCTTCCAATCCTTCAATTTTACTAGGTCAAAACTGTTGACCAAAGGTACCAAGCATGTGATTGAACTTACCACTTTGAGAGCGATTGATTTAATCATTTTTTATGCAACTCTTGCACAGTATTTGGTGTCGCCATCACTAAGCATGTTTGAACATGCATCTTGTCTGGAGATAAAAGATTTAGTGGGCAATGTCGGTGAGCAAGAATAGAATGAGATTCAACAAGAGGGAAGAAAACATCAGAGAATTTTGAATTCTTCAATAACTCAAATTGTTTAACATCATCGGAGAAAATGAAACAACGCTTGTGATCGAGTTTTTCCCCTAAGTAGTCCCCACTAACGTCACTTAGGGGTGGGGAAAACCCACACCAAGGCTCAGTCCGCTACAACAGCCGGGCCCATTGCCACAACCGCGGCCATGTCCATGGCCTTGTGCGCGACCTCCTGAAACACCATCTCTACAGCAACGGTCAGCACCGCGGCCTCTTGCCCACCACCACTTGGCTCAAGACACTGGGTTCAAAAATAGCCAGGCTGCATGGAGTTGTGGCAGAGCCCATTGCTGAAGGCTGCATTACGATGCTCACATGCCACCTATTGCTCATCATTTTCACGGTTGCGGTTGTTGTTAGGTGCCTCATGCCCACTAGCCTTGTTTTCTAGAGGATTTGCGGGCTGCTTGTCCTTGACCCTGCCTCGCTGCCTTGTTGAGCCACCAGCCCCTGCAGGGTCCATGTGCACTTCGCGGCCTTGTTGTGCACGTGCGTTTGGCCGTACATCTGAGGAGTGCTTCATGGTCACAGAATACACTTCTCTCATGAAGTTAAGGAATGCCCTCTAGCTTTTCCAAGCTTAGCCACTTACCGCAGTGGTGGTCTTGTTGTCTAGTTTCTTGCTGGCCAGACCATCATACAAGTACTCCAGTAGCAAGCACTCCGTGTAGTTGGATGTCAGGGTCCCATCACCCTCGGTGAAGCTTTTGGCTTCCACCAAGAGTGCGCTGATCTTGCTCAGGTAGGCCTCGAGCAAGCTACACGTACTGGCGCCGCCACTACGTGTAGGGACATCTGCGCCTCCGGAATGGCGTTTTGATGGGTCCTTGATGTGTGAAGGCACCTCGGCGGGCGACGTGGTGCGCGCCGCTGACTGAGCGGCTGGTTTGGGGTGCTACGCTTCGACTGACGTAGCGGGAGCTACGGTTATCCAAATCGTACACGGTTTGATGCGTTGGAGAGCTCATGACTAGCTCTACAAATGTTCAGATCATGTCCATGTTCAAAAACTAATGCCAGATTGCGTTATTCCATTCGCAAAAAGTGACTGTCTCACAAATGCCTTCAACTCCCACAAAACATAGCGTGAGGCGACCAGAAAGCTCACGCTTAGACTCAGAACCTCCACAAAACAAAGCCATGAACGTAGAAGACCCGTCGGGCCACGTTGGAACTGCCTCAACCCGAGGGCCGTTTTCTGACAAAGGGTTATGGGCCCACGGCCTTGATCGGTCTACACATCACTCACGGTTTTCGCAGCGGACGGGGCTGTCGTCAGGGACAACATCGTAGTCAAGCTCTGAGGTCTCGGAGTTGAAGACTACGCAAATGGGGCAGAAGGAGACACAGCCCATCCGGAAGTATGCAGGTGGCCCTGGCTATGGGCTATGGAGGTGGCACTTCGAGCTGTACCGCATAAGGGGCTGCTAGAGGTCATGAAGGGAACGGGAGTCTTCGACAAAGCGACGGCAACGGAAGCGCAGAAGGAGGCCTTTGCAGAGAAGAACACAGAGGCGCTCATGCTGCTGGTGTCCAGGACAGCCGAGTCGCAGTGGGGCTACTTCCAGGTCTGCAAGCTGGCAGCCGAATCTTGGCAAAAACTATGTGCCATCCATCAATCCAAGTCGCTGGCGAACAAAATCTTTGCAATAAAGCGACTCCTGACAGTGAGAATCGAGGAGGGAGATAATGTCATCACCGCCATGTAGCAGATCGAGTCGCTCGTCTCACAGTGCAATGACGTGGGCTGGAAGATCGACACGCAGTTGCAGGCGATGGCCCTCCTCATGGCCCTTCCTGACAGTTGGAGCCCTCTCATTACAGTCTTGGGAGGATGGGCAGAGGACAAGCTCACCTATGGTGCGGTCGTAGAGTACATTCGCAACAAGACGCAGCGACGGAGCTGCGGGGAGTTCTCGTTGTCCTCATCGGCCCTCGTCACCAAAACGCGTGGTGGCGGAAGCGGGGCTAAGGGAGGTGGTGGACATGGCGGCGGCAAGAAGGGCGCCAAGAAGGGTGCGTGCTGAAATTGCGGCAAGGAGGGTCATTGGGCCCGTGAGTGCGTCGAGGAGGCAAAGGCCGGTGGCAAGGACGCCAAAGGCAAGAAGGCGCTCCTCAACGGCACTCAAAAACACTACCTCAAGAAGGCCAACCGGCGATGCCTTGACTCTGGAGCGGAGGATCATACCCAGGTCGAGAAGGTTGGGTTCATCAACTACACCAAGTCCAGCAAATCCATGGTGGTCGTGAACGACAAGGTCGAGCCGGCGACTGGCCAGGGAGATGTGGACGTTGAGGTGGTGGTTGGCGGAAAGCGGGTGCAGCGCGTCATCAAGGAAGTGCAGCACGTACGCGGCTTGGCTGACATTCTAAGTGTTAGCCGCCTGACTGACATTGGGTACGAGGTGCTTTTCAGGATAAGAGGGGCAGTTGTGCGGAAGGATGGTGGCGGCAAGCCCGTGCTGGAGGCTAAGCGCGAGGGAGGCCTCTACATTGTGGAGACCAAGGTGATCCCCGCGGCAACAGATTCGGCTGACTCGCAAGAACGCACCGTCAACCTGGCCAAGGGAGGGGGAGCTGATCTGGAGCTCTGGCAACGACAACTAGGGGATTCCTCACTCGCATTTGTGAAGGAGATGGCGAAGCGCAAGCTGGTACACGGCCTTGTCATCAATGGTGCGGAAGAGGCGACAAATGCAGCAAAGCAAAAAAAGTGCGAGCCTTGCATTTTTGGTAAGGCACGGCACAAACCGTTCAACGAGAACGTGAATCATGCCTCGGACCTGCTGGAGGTCGTGCACAGTGACGTGTGCGGACCATTCAAGACGGCATCAAAGAGCGGCGCACATTACTTCGTCACCTTCATTGATGACTACAGCAGAAAACTCTTCGTGTACTTCATGAAGCGGAAAGGCGAGGTCCTGGACCGGCTGAAGGAGTATGTCGCCGCGATGGAGAGGCAGACTGGCCGGAAGGTCAGAGCGCTACGCAACGACAACGGCAGAGAGTATGTGGGTTGTAGCGGGTGGATGAAGCAGCAGGGCATAGAATGGCAAAAAACTATGCCGTATTCACCTCAGTCAAATGGCGTGGCGGAGCGGGCAAACCAGACGGTGCTGAACATGGTACGGACCATGTTGGTGGATGCGGAATTGCCGCGAAGCTTCTTGGCAGAAGCTCTGCGTACGGCTAGCTACACCATCAACCTCACTCCTATAGCGGTGCTGAAGGGGAGGAGCGGCTGGAAGACGCCGCAGGAGGTTTGGAGCGGGCACAAGCCAAGTGTGGCACACCTGAAAGTGTTCGGGTGCATGGCGCACGTGGTGGTGCAGGCTGCGTAGAGGCGTGACAACAAGCTGGAGCTGCGGGCAAATTCGTATCTCTTCCTTGGCTATGAGAGCATGCATAAGGCGTACCGGCTCTACGACATGGACAAAGAGAAGGTAATCCGCAGTCGAGACATCGAGTTTGACGAGTAGCAGAGCTACATCAGCAGCAACGACGCGAGTGTGGTGGACTCCCCAAAGACGAGGGAGTGGTTTCAGCTCCTTGATTACGAGAAGGAGCCGTCGGATGCCGAAGTTGAGGATGTGGCATCAGAGCGCGAAGGTGCACTTGCGGTGGCAGCCAACGCGGAGGACTCTAATGATGATCAAGCTGATGAGGAGATCCACTGGAAGGATCCGGCGGATGAGGCACCTAGGGTGCCAAGGCGCGCACTCCCGGCAGAGTGTGCATCGGGCGTCGATGGAAATCCATCGGACGTGCCGGTCGTTTGGGCGATGTTTTGCCAGAGCGAGAGAGATCCTTGGGGAGCCGTCCGGTCGATGATTCACTGGAGCGTGCTGAGTCGGAGGGATCGCAGCAGAGCGACGATGCGCCACCAAAACTACCGCGCTGCAGCGGGATGCAGAAAAAAGTGGGGAAGCGCTTCAACGCAAGTACCGGTTGATGGATCGGCATGACGCGGTGCATGCTGGCTGCATCAACGGAGCTGACTTCTGTGCAAGAGGAGCTTGCACGGCCCGAAGGGGATCAATGGGATGCAGCCATCAAATCGGAGCTGGCGTCCATCACGGATAATGATACATGGGATCTGGTTGACAGGCCGAAAGATGCCAAGGTCATCGGCTCAAAGTGGGTCTTTAAGACCAAGTTCACAAAGGAATGTGTGGTTGACAAGTACAAGGCGCGGCTGGTGGCAACGGGATACGCACAGCGCAAGGACGAGCACTACGATGAGACGTTCGCTCCCGTCGTCAAGTTCACAAGCATCCTGGCGATCCTTGCGGTGGCGGCCGCGAAGGACATGGAGCTCCACCATATGGACGTAAAGACGGCCTTCCTCAATGGCATCATAGACAAAGAGATCTACATGCAGGTGCCAGAGGGGGTGGAGGCACCGGAGGGCAAGGTGTGTAAGCTGCAGAAGTCCTTGTATGGGCTAAAACAATTACCCAGATGCTGGTACCAACAGATAGACAGCTTCATGCCACAACTCGGCTTCAAGCGTTGTGAAGCGGATCACAGCATGTACGTGCGGTGCGACAAACAGCTCCATGAGATCGTTGCACTCTACGTGGACGACCTGATTGTGTGCTTGATGGACTTGCCAAGCCTACAGCGGCTGAAAGAGCGGCTGAGCAGGAGATTCTAGATGTCGGACATGGGGGAGCTGGAGTACTACCTTGGGGTGAGCATTACGCGGAAGCGGAGGATGCGCACGCTTGAGCTGGGACAGGCCAAATACGTGGCCGAGGTGCTGAAGCGGTACGGCATGGAGGACTGCAAACCAGTTGGCAGTCCAGTCTCCATGACCTGTGAACTAAGTGCAGCAATGGCGCCGCAAAAAAAAGAAGAGCGGGAGGATATGGCAAGGGTGCCCTACCAATCGGTGATGGGCAGCCTCATGTATGCCATGGTGGCGACTCGACCGGACCTGGCCTACGCGGTGGGCCAAGTGAGCAGGTACGTGGCCGATCCAGGGCCACTACACTGGCAGGCGGTCAAGCGCATCCTCCGCTACCTGCAGACAACGCCGCATGCGTGCTTGAGGTTCGACGCCAAGGGGCGGGCGGACCCTTTGCGTCTGGTCTACAACACGGATGCAGACTATGCTGGCGATGTGGACAAGTGAAAGTCCACATCCGGCTACGTGTTCTTCCTCACTGGTGCAGCGGTCTTGTGGTGCAGCAGAAAGCAAGACTGTGTCGCCACCTCCACAGTGGAAGCAGAGTACATCGCACTCGCCGAGGCAGTCAAGGAGGCGGTGTGGCTTCACAGGTTGCTGGGGGAGCTGAGCGTGCCGCAGCAAGAGCCTATGGAGGTGCAAGAGGACAACACCGGCTCAATCCCGCTGACCAACAACCCGACGCAGCATAGGAGGACGAAGCACATTGACGTGTGTTACCACTACGCACGGGACATGGTTGGAAAGGGGCAGGTGGTGCTGCAACACTGCAGCAAGCACAACATGCTTGCGGATTGCTTGACCAAAGCACAACCCGTGGACCGGCACGCTTTGAGCGTGGCCGGGCTTGTGATGACCAACTATGATGGGCTGGAGGGCGCAGCAGAAGATGAGTGAGAGCAAGCAGGAGCAGCGGGCATGGCAGGTGCAAAGGGGAGAATGTTGAAGATTTGCCCCTCTGCATGCCCAAGTGCGGCGCCGGGAGGCGCCGACGAGCCACCAGAGAGAGGAAAATCCTCGTCGACGGATGTGGTGACTGGAGTTTTGCTCAGATCCTCAAATGGAGGATTGCGCCTGAAAAGTGACGAGTTGTTGAATTCGGTGGAAGTTGTTTCACCAGAATCGGACAAGTAACGAGGGAGATATGGGCTTCCAAAGTTAGGGTGTGTGCGGCGGCTCTGGGAGTCGGCCGCGGTTCGACCAGAGGTGGATAATCCACCTGACCGAGTAACAAAAGTCCATCGGGAGATTTTGCTCCGGAAGGGCTGCCGAGGCGGCCGGCGAATGATCCGCCGGATGCCAGTAGTGCAGTGTGTTACTGAGGGACGTAGCCAAATTTCTGGCTCGGTGTCCGGAACTCAGTAGTACATTTTGTTACTCGGGGACTTCGTCAAAATTCCGACTGCAGGTCCGCGAACAGGTTTCGACCCACATCCATCCCCATCGCCAAATTTGATGATTAACTCATCGAAACGGACCCCAAAAGCGCAAGGGTTGCCGCCACTACGAGTAGGGACATCTGCGCCTCCGGAATGGCATTTTGATGGGTCCTTGATGTGTGAAGGCGCCTTGGCGGGCGACGTGGTACGCGCCGCCGAGTGAGCGGCTGGTTTGGGGTGCTGCGCTTTGACTGACGTAGCGAGAGCTACGGTTATTTGAATTGCACATGGTTTGATGCGATGGAGATCTCATGAGTACCCCTACAAATGTTCATATCATGTTCATGTTAAAAAACTAATGCAAAATCGCGTTATTCCCTTCGCAAAAGTGACTGTCTCACAAATGCCTTCAACTCTCAGGTACATAGCGTGAGGCAACCAGAAAGCTCATGCTTTGACTCAAAACCTGCACAAAACATAGCCGTGAGCCAAGCAGACACGTCAGGCCACGTTGGAACTACACCCCAGTTTCTGACACTAGCTACCTAAAGTCCTTGATCTTGTGGAAGGCACGCTACGCCTCCTCACACTGGATACACGTCTTGTGCATGATTGCGCAAAAGACCTCCCATGGCATGGGAGGTCTTTATTCAACCACACCTTGGCACCATGGGGTGCCAAGGTGTGGTTGCTGCGCACACCCATCCTTGACCATGTACTTGAAGAACTTGTCCTCTATTTGCATTGTAGCAAGGTCATTCCATTGACCGAGTGGCGCATTGTGGACATGCAAAATATGCTCTATGGAATTCACCCAATCAGCCAGCTTCATGCCCTTCTAGAGGATCTTTGCACTATAGATGAAGGACGTGTTCATGACTGGCCCCATGAATGCATGGAGGTAGGCAAGTCCTCGTTGCGACTGGTGGTGACATAAGTACTAACGGTTCGTTACGATCACTGTTGCATCCGTACCTAGGTCACGCTTTCCAACACCTTGTCGAGGTTGTTACATCAATGGGTTTCCTCATAAGCGGCCAGGCAGTGCAGCTAAGAATCATTGTCGATGTCCGGGATGCTCTGTCCGACGTGAGCTAGCATGTAGGCGAACATGAACTTCAGTTCTCATATCATCAGAGCGTCGGCGATAGCCTTAAGGACCTCGTGTTGTCCATTCACCTTTATTCACAACAAGAGGGTACAGTTTGCAAACACGCCTTCAAGGAGTCTCATCTTCCATAGGAGGCTGTCATTAGTGACAACGCTCGATTGGACATTGGTATGCCCCATCACAGCCACATCATAGGAAGCGGGGTTTGCCACCACTCTTCCGGATGGTGCTGTACCTCCACCATCGGTGGTGATCTTGTGCAGGCTGGCCGCCTTGACAACCAAATTAGCAAGCCTCCGCTGGTCTTGACAAACTACCTTTGCGGCAACGTCGTTTTCAGCTCATGCTCTCAGGAAATTCCCGCGTAGCTGCTTTCCTTGCCTTTGTTGTCGACGGCACGCTAACTGCCGTGGGCAGCTTCAGGTGATCCGGCGAGCATCTTGCACCTCTTGAGCATTTGGCTTGAGGTTGTCGTACGACGATGAAAATGATTGCAGTCCTCATCACCTTCACCCTCGTCAACATCGTGCTCTTTGTCACGGTCTACGCTTGGGATTTCCTCCTCGAGCGTGTCCTTCATCGCGTGGGGATCACTGACATGTACAGTTGCACACTTCTTTGTGTTGCTGAGTTTGGTGAGGGACGCCTTCGGTGGTGCGATTGTTTTTTCTTTAGCAACTGTGCTTGCAGCGGCGACGTCCAAAACTTGAATTCTGCTGAGGGCGTGTGGTGAGGCCATCACCACCTTGCCATTTTTGGTCTTGGACAGTCCACGGCTTGCCATTCCATCGCTCGTGCAAGGAGCACGTGCAAACCATTCTCAAGGAGGTGTCAACTCCCGAGTTTATTTGCTCTCACCATCGGTGAGGCAATTATGAAAGTTTGTTCGCCAGAGTCGGCATGATCACGTGGTAGGAAAATTTATGTTTTTCTACGTCGTCAAGCTTGGCAACTTTGTGGATTCTAAGAAAAATCCTGAGATTTAAATGACAGCACTGGACAAGCTAAAATTCCTAGGGAAAAAGCATGAAGACAAAAGAACAAAGAGACTGTAGCAACTTGAGCACCACTCAAATGGTGAGCAGGAGGGGTGGAGGGTCAACTCTAGCTTATACTTCCCACCCTTGCACGCTCCTCCCTCACACCTCTTGTCTTTGTTCTTGTCTTCTGGTCTTCCTTGGCCTCCTCTTGAGTCATCTTGGCACGTCTTTTTCCTCTTCAGAGATGGCTCTCTTATGCCCTATGGCAATAGGTAAGCCTCCAAAAGTTATCTATGCTTTGATTTCCTCCTTCTTATCCTCTCAGGCCGTGAGAGTCTCTAACCTTAGGGGAAAAAACTTTCCTGGTTTTCTCATGAAGGAAAGAGGATGGAGTCTTGAGTAGAGGGGGGGG
>SZWC01006533.1:29204-44553 GCA_023375785.1 Penium margaritaceum
GGGGGGGGGGGAATGGTTTTGGAGGTGATAAATCTCCATCCCATCAAAGATAATTTTACCTAATCCCTTGTAGGCGAGAGGAAGGGAGGATGAGGGTGAAGAAGAGCGAGCTTTTTAACGCACTTAATGGTGCTTTCAATAGAAATTTGTAGATTTCTTATCCCCTTGTGGCATTTTTGCTGATCTTGCAGCTGCTTGCAATGTTTTATACATCCCATAACCACTGAAACCGTCGCACGCTTGGTCGTTACGGTTGTCCTACTCTCATACCACTATAATGGGCATGTCTCTAGCTCCTGCATTGAAGTCGCCGTCGGGATTTGCAATGCGGTGTCTGGAACCCGATAAAGGGGGCTATCCCCTTTGCATCACTCTTGGGGGAGATTGTCATCAACGATCCGTGCAGGGAGACTCGAATATTTTGATTCTTCGGAGGTGAAGGCACTCTGTATCCGGCTACCCAACACATCACTTCTGACATAGGGCTCTCACTGTCAAAACCAGTTGGGAGGACAGTGTTCATGTGTATGGTCCCACTCCTGCTTGGTGAGCCACCATTGCCGTAGGGCCTCGGCTGGTTCAGGCCATGATCCGCGCAAAGTCCAACCATCATTTGTATGTGTAGGTGTCAAGGTCTGTCCCCAAGATGTTGTTCTAGTGTGAGCTATTGATATGTAATGTGAGTTTAGGTGAAGTATCTTACAGCCACTAAGAATAAGATTATTAAAGCAAGCTCCGCAAATCCTACTTTGTGTTTTGAACTGTCGTGTTAAAATGTATTGTGACACTCAAAACATAGTGCTCTAAAGTGTGCCCCACATTTAGTTGCTGATAGCCAATAAAAGATGGGACAATTCATCATATCCCTTTTTGATGGTCATTTCCCGCATCAATTCATTATAATCAAAGTCAAAACCTGTGGAAATTCTGTTACATTGGTGTAGTACATGTGTTATGTAACAGACGTACACGAGTCCCTAAACCTACCGAGTGGACATTTCTTTCATGACACAAATAGCCCTCCACGCATCGAGACCCCAATTTTTGCTCCGACAGTCGAGGGTAATCACTCGTCCTTGCCCTTCAGCGATTCCTTCTTGAATGTTCTGTCAACTTTGAACACTTTCGAGAAACATCGACAGAAATGTCGCGACCTTTCGATCGACTTCCCGCCATACTGAGATGTGTCAAGATTTGAAAAGATGCATCTCGCATCTTTGCCGTCGATCTTTGAAGCCCCCGATTCCTCAGTGGAGCTTCTCGATCCGACCACTCACTATACGACTCCACACGCGTTGCTCGCCGATCGACCCAACGACTCTGACTATGCCTCATTCGTAACTGGACACTTGTATACATATGTTTGGTCATTCTGACACTTGTCATCGAAGTACACTTACTACTTATTACAATTTTCTTAAGAGTCCCAAATCCTAAAACTGCAATCTGCCTTGCAACTCATACCTCTTCACCATCCAAGCTCTGTTCGGCATAACACTTAGTATCAAAGCGCAGCGGTGCTGGAGAGGCATGTGACTACTTTGTACATTCAGAGGACTATCTGGCAAAAGTCAATAGCATATCTCGCAAGTCAAGACTTTGAAGACTTTGTGACTACGACGTGAAGCGAGCAAGAGCACCCAACAACCAGCAGTGGGTCTTCGGTGATGGAGGAGCAGAACTTGACCATGCATGCGAACCCTAAAGCGGTAGCAAATGCTGGCATGGAAGGCTATGCAGTAGCTGGGTAAGTTTCAATGGCTCCAACAGCCAATCCGGCCACGGATCCAACGGCGGTAAACCAGCCACCCCTACCAAAAGCCTCAATGTTTACAGCAGGAATGATAGGTGACACCGGACGACAGGCGCGGATCAATGAGGAACTGGCGAACCGTAACTCTGCTCTCGAGGGAATCAACAACCATTTACTCCAACAACTCAACAACGCGATGGAGGCTCTTTGCAACGCAAGTGCACGAGAGGCAGTGCTCATCAAGAATAACACCCAAATCTAGAACAAACCCAAGATTCGTCCGGCCCATTCAGAACCGTTTGATCCTGCAAATTCTAAAGGACCAGCGGTTTGGATTTGGCTGGATAGCTTGGAGGTGTACGTCGCTGCTGCTGTGTTCAACGATGATAGGAAGAAAATGGACCTCGCGGCTGTACTTTTGTGTGACACGGCATTGAGTTGGTGGTCAGACGGTAGCAGGATACGGGCAGGGCCTCATCCATGGCAAATGGCGCATGTCTCGCATCGTCAACCACATGCGTTCTACCCTTGGAGCAGATCAGCCCACAATGGCAAGACACGCTAATGCCACCAACCGATTGGAGCGGCTTCTTGTGCGCAATGCTCATACGTTTTGGATGGTTGAACAAAAAGCCTGACGTTAGGTACAAAATCCAACACGCTCGTCATCAATCTAGCGTGGAAAAGTAAACGCGGAGATTTCGCAAGATAGTAGTAGCAGAAAGGATTGACAATTCCGACTAAGACGCTCGAATTTGAGAATACTACACCTGACGACCAAACCAAGCGGCCCAATGAGATGCTCAAACAATTTCTCCAAACATTACACTTGTAACATGGGATGGATTGGACAACCAAAGTCCCAACTGCCAAAATCCCAAAGAATTTGGTGATGTTCACCGAAACGGGTAGAATTCCGTTTGAAGTGGTGTATGAAAACTTATGCGACACTAGCTGGACTTCACAGCCACAGCAACATTCCCTCAGTTGACATACAACGTCACAACTTCTCCACTATCTTGGACAAAACACAACAGACGCTCGTGAATACACAAGTGGCGTTGAAGAGAGCACTCAATGGACATCGCAACAACAATGTGTTTTCCGCTGGGAATATAATTCTCCTTAATTCGGTAAATATCAAACTCCATGGAGGCGGCTGGTCAAAACTCAAATCCCCATGGTTGGGACTGTTTGAAATTGATTGTATGCGAATCCCCGTGGTTGCACGACTCAAACTCCCCAACACTATGGAAGTTCATCCGGTATTCAACATAAGCAGACTAAAGCATTACTGTGACCCCAGTAAGAACTTCCTCGGCAAGGATGTTCCTCCCTATCCCCTCGTACAAGTGGATAAGGACACGGAATACGTCAACAAGGAAATCCTCAGCCATCAATGATGCGGCCAGATGACATAAGATGTTGTTCAGTGGCATGGGTATGTCGGCGCGCACAACAGTTGGGAACCGAACGACAACCTCCGCGCCGTCAATCATTTGATATACTGGTATTATCGCCGTCACCAGGCTACATCTGTACCCGTGCCGGGACGTCGCTGCTAAAAGGGGGGAAATTGTTACGTACCAGACGTACATGAGTCCTTAAACCTTCCAAGTGCATGTTTTTGTAAGAACATAATTGGCCCACCGCATGTAGATGATATTGTGTACTCAGTGTCACCTCTCGGCTCACGTCCTTTGCCGAGCCAAGAGTACACAATCAGGCGGACGCCTCCGACTGCGTCCTACTCGTTGCGTGCACAGCGGGGACCCAGGCATGAGGGCCTTGGGTCTCAGCACGCAGGGGCTTGCTGAAGTCCACCCCGGTTTTGATACAGGCCTCGCTCTCCTCGCTCACGAGTGTCAACTTGCGGTGGACTCCGCAGAGTCCGCCGTCACCGTTGGCCCTCCGTCAGCGGCCTATGCCTTGGCCACGCGCGGTGGAGATGCTGCGACTCCAGACCCCAGCGTGGTGGGAGTGACACCAAACCCCAGCACACTGCATTAGGCTCTGGCTGGACCCGATGCAGCACTCTGGCGTGCAGCATGTGAGTCTAAGCTGGCGGCTATCAAGGAACATGGGGTATACGATCTTGTACACCTGGCGCCTGGACGAAAGGCCGTTCAAGCCAAGTGGGTCTTGCGGAAGAAGCTGAAGTCGGACAACACAGTTGATCGCTACAAAGCAATGTTGACAGCAAAGGGATTCTCACAGGTGGAAGGAATTGACTTCATTGAGACCTTCGCACCAGTTGGAAGCAAGACCAAGGCCTTGGGTCTGCTATCCCAGGTGGCCCAGCACGATTGGGAACTCCACCAGATGGACGTCAACAGCACGTTCCTACATGGAAAACTGGAAGAAGAGATCTACATGGTCCAACCCCCTAGGTTCGAGAATGGCACCAGTCATGTGTACCGGCTGCGGAAAGCGCTGTACGGCCTGAAGCAGTCGCTTCGATGCTGGAAAAAGAAGATCACCGGCAAGCTCCTGCGAGCGGGCTATGTCGAGAGTGCGGCAGACCCATCGCTTTTCTTGTCTCGGACCACTGTGCCCTTTTCAACCATCCTGGTCTACATCGATGACCTTCTGATCGCCTCGCTAGACCTGAAGGCTGTCGAAACAGCTAAGGGCATGCACCAATCAGCATACAAAATGAAAGACCTAGGAGAGGCCGCAGTGTTTCTGGGCATGCAGATTGTGCGTGATCGTGCTCGTCGGACGCTCGTAGTCCATGAGGAGCGATACGCCCTCACTCTGGGGGAGCGTTTTGCCGAGCTGCTCAGCGACGTGCGCACGGCGTCCACCCTGATCACCCCAAATGGACAAGATGCCCTGAAGGTGAATGATCCACCAAAGCTGGGAGAACTGGTCGACGTGACCTTATACTTGCGGATCATTTGCTTGCTCATGTACCTAGCCACGATGACACGGCCAGACGTCGCCTTCACGGTTAACCTGCTGGCACAGTTCTCTCAGGCGCCACGCAAACGGGTCCTTGAGGCCGCAGTCACGACGTGTGCGGTACGTTGTTTCCACTGCCCGTATGGGACTTCACTACCGAGGGTAGACCTCAGTGGTTCTTGACGGATACACAGACACTGACTGGGCATGGATTCCGAACGACAAGAGTCGCACCGGATACATATTCCTCATTAGGGGGACAGCCGTCTCATGGCGTAGTGGCGAGCAGGATTACATTGCCTGCAGCACCGCAGAAGCAGAGTATGTGGCTCTGGGTGCTAGCGCGGCCAAGAGTGTGTTGTTGGTGCGTCTGTTGCATGAGCTAGGTCAGTCCATGCCCCCCGTTGAGCTTCGGTGCGACAACCAGAGGGTAAAGGCCATTACAGAAAGCTCCGACGTGTTCCATGCACGCCATGCACACACGAACCACATAAACGCCGAGTACCACTACATCTGAAACCTGGTCGATCAAGGGGAGATTCAGGTCATGTGGGTCGGCATTGGCTCGCAGCGTGGTTATTTTCTAACAAAGGCCATCAGCCGTATGAAGTTTCTAGCGGTTGCTCATTCTGTGGGGTTGCACCCTACCTGTGCCGTGAACTGAACTCTGCCCTTGAGCTGTATTCATTGTTGTTTCTCATCGTTGCTCTTCTGTTGTTGTTCGCGTCAGTGCTGCTACGTGTATGGACTTGTTTGCCGTGATATTGTTTACTCAGTGTGACCTCTCGGCTCACGTCCTTTGCCGTGCAGACCCCTGATGAGGCGGAGGTTACGGAAGACTGGGGGAGCAGACATGAGTCTGCCAAGCAGCCACCGAGTACACTCCAGCTGTCTTCACGCGTGCTGGGTTCTCTCCTGGAGTGCTCATACCTTGGCTCAAAACTCGAGCATGTTTGAGTTGCGTTTGCTTGCTGACCTTGCTTTGCCTTACCTGTGGACGAGTGATTGATTTGTTTGACACAGTCTAGGCCTAAACGTTCGTTGTGGGCTTGTGAGACCTAGGAGGGGTTATTCCCCTTGCATTTTGAGTGGGCACCGGCAAGCCCCACGTCGTCGGCCGACGGGTGGGCTCGAATAGCGAGCTCCACCCGCCGCCACTCTCACTCTCGCTATTTTGCCTCTCATGTTCGCCATGGTTGTCCGTTTTGGCTGCCGTCACTCATTCCAACCACAGAGTTGTGCTCCACGTGGTTCTGTGAGGGAAGAAGAGTAGGGCTATCTTGTTTTGGTATCAGAGTATGACGAGCAACGCTCTTCACATCGCACATGAGAAGCGCAAAGTCCTGGGAGGGCTCGCTGAAGCAGCCGCGGCGATCTGACGCTGCACGGAGCAGCAACGGCAGAAGTAGCCGCGTGAAGCACCAGCCATAGCGGTGGCAGCGGCAGCAACAATGGCTGCGGCAGCTGCAGTGGTGCATCAGCTTGGCTGCATTGGCCAAGCCGCAGCACCACTGCACAGAGCAGCAGCAGTAGTGGCAGCTGTGCGAAGCAACGTCGGCAGCGGCAGCAGCAGCGGCGTGCAGCAGCGTGTGGCAGCAGTAGCCAGCAACAACACCAGCCAGTAACTGCTGCTCAGCTGCAGCGGCAACAGCGGGCGGCTGCTGCACTGGCTCAGGCGCAGAAATGGCTGAGCAACGTTGCTGGCGGCTTTGCAAAGTAGTGGCTGCATCAGCTGCGGTGTGCAGCAGCATGCAACATCAGTAGCAATGGCGACGTTGTTGTGGCAGTGGGCTGTAGTAGCAGCCAGCCACAACTGCAAAGGACACTTCATTACAGTGACAACGACGATGGCAGCAGCCTTCAAACCTTCTTTGGTATACCCTTCCCCCTTCAGGTTGGGCTCCCCTCTCTTCCTAGGTTGGATGGGGGTGGTTCAGATACCCACAGGCAGTCACACAGTCTATCCCAAATTTCCCACGCCCATTGGGGCGGGGGAAACGCTGCCGAGTTTTTTTGGTAGCATGGGGGGGGGTCCAATGGCAGCTTTTAGGCTGAAAAAGGCCTCGTCAAGTTACCCACACCCACTAGGGCGGGGGAAACGCTGCCGCATTTTTTCGGCAGCCTGGGGGTCCAACGGCAGTCTTTAGACTGAAAAAGGCCTCTTCATTCGTTCCACGCCCAGTGGGGCGGGGTGAACGCTGCCAAAGTTTTATCGGCAGCGTTCATCACTCAACCTCATGCCCAAGGACACACCTGTCAGAGTCGGCAGTGGCGGCTCCACTATGGATGCTGGTATTGCCGCCTCTGGTGTAATTGGTGGCACACTGGGCACGACACGGGATGAATCCCCATCTAGCCCCGACTCATTAGCCCGTGGAGTATGCGAGCTACGCGAGCAGCAGGCCCAGCAGGCCAAACTGACGGCCAAGTAGATGGCTGACCTGTTCAAACTGTTTTGTGATGCAGTCCAGCTAGAGCAGCAGCAACCGCAGCAACAGCAGCAACTGTAGTAGAAGGAGCTCCGTGATGCATTACGGAAGGGTAAAATGACAGTTGAGAGTGCAGTTGCTGCCGATGTCGATGCGTAGTGTTAGGTGCGTTTGACGCCGGTCCGTCTGACAACCTTCCAGAGTCAGACTCAGATGCTAGTGACGAGGAAGGCATGTTACGCCTACGCCTTGCACAACTCACAAAGCACCGTCGGAGCGTTCGACGCCGATCCGTCTGACAACCTTCTAGAGTCAGACTGAGATGCTAGTGACGAGGAAGGCATGTTACGCCTGCGCCTTGCACAGCTCACAAAGCGGCGTCGAGCCCGCTCAGGGCGCAAAGGAGTACCAATCGGAGAAGCAGGCCCTAGCAACGTGCCTAGGGGACCCGGCTTCCCTAGAGGACCAACTGCTCCGCATGAGTTTGGAGTTGGAGGAAGGTCCCCCGTCACTCTCGTTGGCACAAGCTGTCCCGGCAGCATTGCCAACGATAAAGTCACCCAATTGGTTTGAGACCGAACCTCCCGCCTACCGGCAGGAAGACGGCTATACCATGTGGGAGCCACGATTCCGTATGTGGGCAGCCAGTGACGGGATGTACCCATACTACACCATCCAGTATCAGACGAAAGACCCCCAGCAGGCGACAACCGCCGCCCGCACCACCTATGGCCTGCTGAAGGCCGTCTCGAAGGAGTACACCCTCGACTTCAAACCCTTGGTGATCCCCGCACCGGAGTTGGAGCTGATCCGCTCGAGGTATGGAAGCTAGCGACCACGCTTTTTGAAGGAGCTACCATGGCGACAACGTCACAGCGTCTGTCAGACTTCAACTCCCTTGGCTAGGGCGGGCACGAGGCACCATCCGACTACTGGCGACGGGCGATGCGGCTCTACAGGGCCTTGGGGAAGAACAGGTCGGGCGAACTCATGGCGTTCAACACCATCAGGATCGGCGTTGGGTGCGTGTACGACAAGACATGCGACAATTTCAGCCTGAGCAGCCTTGAGGAGATGGCCGACAGAGGCCTCCTCTTGTCATGGGCCACGAAGCACTTCCTACACGTGGCAGGAGTTGGAGCAGGAAATGACACCCGTCATGGCGTGTCAGCAGTAGTTGTCGCAGCAGTGTAGACATCACGCACCATCCCCCTTTCCTCCCTTCCGTTGTCGCTGCCAATGACGACAACCACAACAGAAGCTGGTTCAGTTGCTGCAGCTCCGCCTACACCACTGCAGCGACTGACACGTAGTCTCCACCAAGAGCAGATGCAGTCAAAGACAGCATCAACAGCCTAACACCTCTGGAGCAGCAGCTGGCGATCCAGGCCCGTTACATTGCCGAGTTCCGCCAGCTTCTCCGACTCACCACTCAGGGAGGTACGAGTGCATTGACTTGGCCAAGGGGTTCCACTATTGGGTCTGTCAAGTCTATGACATGCAGTTGTGATGGTGGCGGTGGGGCACAGTGCGCTGTTGAGTCAATGAAGTCGTTCTTCGCACGTGATGATGCTGGTCTGTCCGCTCTCTTCGCTGTTGTATGGACAAGTGATGGCAACTTGTCGTGGCTTCATGAGTCGCAAGTGCGCGTTGCCTATAGAACTCGGCAGTCGTCTGTTGAGTCACCCCTGTCCACCGTCTGTACTGTTGGTAGCTGTTCAGTCACATCGCCCGAGCGTGTGACGGATGCCACCTGGATCTTAGATTCGGGTGCCACTCATCACATGACATGTCGTCGCCGTGATTTTGTGGTCCTTGGTCCTGTTGGCTCTGTGAAGTCTGTGCGTACGGCTATTGGGCACGAGGTTCCTGTTCAGGGTGAAGGTGTCGTGCAATTCCATGGACCGTCGGGGCCGTTCTACATTTCAAACATGCTGTATGTGCCTGGCCTAGAACTCAGCTTGCTGTCTGGACGTGCCTACACACGGATGGGTCTCAGTGTGGCATTCACATGTGAGGATGCCACTGCCTCCGTCTGTGCAACTGCTGAAGTGGTGCTCCATGGCAAGGCAGTGGGCGACTTGTACCATGTCTCTAGTTGCCCCACGTCGACCACCATTGCTGCATCCCCCACTGCATGAGTATTCATAACAGGCACGTTGTCGCCTGAGCATCAGGGTCTATTGCATAGACGCTTGTGCCATGTCCACTTGGATGCCGTAGATTGTCTGATACACACCCCACGTGCGCTTGGTCTTGACGCAACGTCCTTTGAGGCGCCGCCCAAGACCGATTACCTGCAATGTGCACAAGGCAAGGTGCACCGTGCCACATACCCCCTTTCCGAATCACGGGCACTTAAGCCCCTTGAGCTGGTCCACTCTCATCTCCTTGGGCCTGTCCCCGTGGAGTTCCAAGATGACGGAGGACGTTACGTCCTGACGATCACGGATGACTTCACCCGCATGCGGTGGGTCTTCAGACTGCGATTCAAAAGCAATGCTGCGCTTGCTATGCGTACGTGGCTTGTCATGGCCGAACGTCAGTCCGGCCATACCCTCCAGAACTTCCGTTCTGATCGGGGCGGTGAATATATGGGCGATCTTGATGGCTACTTTGCCGCAGTGCGAGAGTTTCACAACCTCTCTGTCCCAGCCACGCCACAGCAAAATGGTGTGTTTGAGCGTTGGAACCGCACCATGGAGGATGCGGTTCGCTCCATGCGGGTGGACAGTGGCATGCCTGAAGCGTTTGCATTCGAGGGCATGGCCTACATGACATGGGTTTGGAACAAGATCCCTCACGGCCCCTTCCCGAACACACACACGCCGTACCAACTATAGTATGGACGTCGTGCCGACCTCTGGCTCGCGCGGGTGTGGGGGTCGCTTGCTTGTGTCTAGTTCACACCAGAACAGCAAGGGTCCAAATTCTCCTGTAGAGGTCGCGTCTGCGTGTTTGTTGGCGTGGCTTCACGCTCCAAGGCCTGGTGGTTTTGGGACCCCAATCGGTGTCATATTGTCGAGTCTCGAGATGATCTATTCTTTGAGCATCTCTCCTTTAGAGATCTGCCTGCCGGAGGTACCCCGCAGTTGCATTCCCCTGGGTGTGGTGCGATTCCACGAGTAGGGGAGGGTGGGCTGACCGATGACTTTGTCCTGGTCAGCCTGGACGCCACTGGTCTGTCTCACTCACCAGCTGACTCGCCAGCATCATCCACACCGCCCGCACTAACCTCATCGCCCGTCCTCCCTGCGTCCATCGTTTCGCCAGCATCCCCTCCACTACGAGAGTCTGTGTCACTTGTCGCGTCACCCGTGCTGCCCCTGTCTCCTACATCTCTTTCACCGGCATAGTCACCGCTGTCATCTGCATCACCTGCACAACCTGTGTAGTCTACATCACCAGTCGCGTCGCTTGTGTCATCCTTACCCTCTGTCTGCCCAGTCAACACACCGGCATCACCTGACGCTTCGCCAGTCCTTTCCATGTCGGAAGATTGTCCACCACCTGCCCGAGCTGCACCATCACAAGAGCCATACCGGCGTGGTGAGGGTGGACACCTCTGACAGCGTCCTACTCGTAACGTGCGCAGCGGAGACCCAGGCATGAGGGCCTTGGGTCTCAGTGCGCAGGGGCTCGCATAAGTCCTCCCTGGCTGTGATACAGGCCTCGCTCTCCTCGCTCACGAGTGTCAACTTGTGGTCGATCCCGCAGAGTCCACCGTCACCGTTGGCCCTCCGTCAGCAGCCTATGCCTTGGCCACGCGCGGTGGAGATGGTGCGACCCCAGACCCCAGTGTGGTGGGAGTGACACCAGATCCCAGCACATTCCATCAGGCTCTGGCTGGACCCGATGTAGCACTTTGGCGTGCGGCATGCGAGTGTGAGCTGGCGGCTATCAAGGAACATGGGGTATACGATGTTGTACACCTGCCGCCCGGACGAATGGCCGTTCAAGCCAAGTGGGTCTTGCAGAAGAAGCTGAAGCCGGACAACACAGTTGATCGCTACAAAGCAAGGTTGACTGCGAAGGGCTCCTCACAGGTGGAAGGGATTGACTTCATTGAGACCTTCGCACCACTTGGATACACGACCACGACCTTGGGTCTGCTGTCCCAGGTGGCCCAGCACGATTGGGAACTCCACCATGTGAACATCATCAACGCGTTCCTACATGGAAAACTAGAAGAAGAGATCTACATGGTCCAGCCCCCTGGGTTCGAGAATGGCAGCAGTCGTGTGTACTGGCTGTGGAAAGCATTCTACGGCCTGAAGCAGACGCCTCGATGCTGGAACAAGGAGATCACTAGCACACTCTTGCGAGCAGGCTATGTCTTGAGCACGGTAGACCCATCGTTTTTCTTGTCATAGACCACTACGCCTTTTTTGGCCATCGTGGTCTACGTCGATGACCTTCTGATCGCTTCGCTAGACCTGAAGGTTGTTGAAACAGCCAAGGGCGTGGTCCAATCAACATACAAAATGAAAGACCCGTAAGAGGACGCAGTGGTTTTGGGCATGCAGATTGTGCGTGATCGAGCTTGTCAGACGCTCCAGGTATAACAGGAGCGATACGCCCTCAGTCTCGAGGAGCATTTTGCTAAGATGCTATACGGCGTGCCCATGGCGTCCACCCCGATCACTCCAGACGGACAGGATGCCCTGAAGGTCGATGATCCAGCAAAGCTGGGAGAACTGGTCGACGTGACCTTGTACTTGCGGATCATTTGCTCGCTCATGTACCTGGCCACGAGGACACGGCCAGATGTCGCGTTCACGGTCAACCTGCTGGCACAGTTTTCTCAGGCACCGCGCAGACGGGTCCTTGAGGCCGCAGTCCGATGTGTGCGGTACGTTGTTTCCACTGCCCCCATGGGACTTCACTACCGAGGGCAGACCTCAGTGGTCCTCGACGGATACACAGACAGTGACTGGGCGTGGAGTCCGGACGACAAGAGTCGCACCGGATACATATTCCTCATTGTGGGGACAACCGTCTCATGGCATAGTGGCAAGCAGGGTGGCATCGCTTGCAGCACCGCAGAAGTACGTTGCACTGGGTGCTGGCGTGACCAAGAGTGTGTGGTTGGTGCGTCGGTTGCGTGAGCTAGGTCAGTCCATGCCCTCCGTTGTGCTTTGGCGCGACAACCAGAGCGTAAAGGCCATCATAGGAAACTCCGACGTGTTCCATGCACGTACGAAACACATAAACATCGAGTACCACTACATCCGAAACGTAGTGGATCAAGGTGAGATTCAAGTCATGTGGGTCGGCACTAACTCGTAGTGTGCTGATTTTCTAATGAAGGCCATCAGCCGTACGAAGTTTCTAGCGGCTGCTCGTTCTGTAGGGTTGCACTCTGCTTGTGCTGTGAACTGAACTCTGCCCTTGAGCTAAATTCCTTGTTGTTTCTCATCGTTGCTCTTCTGCTGTTGTTCGCGTCAGTGCTGCTATGTGTATGGACCTGTTTGCCGTGATGTTTTGTACTCAGTGTGACCTCTCGGCTCACGTCCTTTGCCGTGCAGACCCCTGATGAGGCGGAGGTTACGGAAGACTGGGGGAGCAGACATGGGTTTGCCGAGCAGCCATTGGGTACACCCAGCCGTCTTCAGGCGTGCTGGGTTCTCTCTTGGAGTGCTCATACCTTGGCTCAAAACCCGAGCATTTTTTAGTTGCGTTGGCTTGCTGACCTTGTTTTGTCTTACCTGTGGACATGTGATTGTTTAGTCTGACATAGTCTAGGCCTAAATGTTCGTTGTCGGCTTGTGAGAGCTAGGAGGGGTCATTCCCCTTGAATTTTGAGTGGGCACCGGCGAGCCCCACGTCGCCGGCCGACGGGTCGGCTTGAATAGCGAGCTCCACGCGCCGCCACTCTCACTCTTGCTCTTTTGCCTCTCACATTCGCCATGGTCGTCCGTTTTGGCTGCCGTCACTCTCATTCCAACCACAGAGTTGTGCTCCACGTGGTTGCGTGAGGGAAGAAGAGTTGGGCTATCTTATTTGTAGAGACTCTGGTTTCAGCTCCAATAGTTGAGGGCAATTACCTGCCCTCGCCCTCTAGCGATTCCTTCTTGCACGTTTTGACAAATTCAACTAGTTTCAAGAAACATTGACACAAGTGTCACGACCTTTTGGGCGACGTTTAGACGCAGGGAGATACATCAAGATTTGTGAAGATGCATCTCGCATTTTTGCCGTCGATCTTCGAAGCCCCCCTCATTCCTTGGCGGAGCTTCTCGATTGGACCACTCACAATGCGACTCCACACGCTTCGCTCAACAATCGATCCAAGGACCCCGACTATGCCTCATTCGTAACTCGACACTTGTATACATATGTTCGGTCACTCCAACACTTGTCATCGAAGTACACTTACTGCTAAATACAAATCGATCGAGTGCCCCAAATTCTTCAACTGCGTTCTGCCTCGCATCTCATACCTGCTCACCATCCACGCTCCGTTTGGCGTAAGAACATGGACATGGCACTCTCACTGCATGGTCAGCATGGTCGAAATAAAAATTCTGATGGGCGGATATGGGGTTCGTTAATGCGGTCTCTGGATATATGGTTATACGTGGAATTCTGTGGTCACTCCTCTGTTCCTGAAGGCCCTCGATGGACTTCAGGCACCGTTCTGATTGATATTGGACAAGGCGTCCATAACTGGTTTAGGAGGTCTAGGTTCCTAATTCACACCAATACGATCACAAACCTAGAGGCTTGTGCTGAAGCTCTTCTTGCTTTCACCCATATCACGGTCCATTGGACTGCCGATTTCGAACTTCCGCCTCAGTGGAGGGACGGCCGCCGGTGGCAGTGGAGGCCGCACTCGCCTCAGTCTAGCGGCTGGCCGACCGCGCTCCGAGCACGTTGTGCAACAAGAGTTTTTTAGTCCACGATTTTGCGCCTGAGCCTCAGGCCGTGGCGCACCGTCCGGTCTCAACTTGAGCTCGTCCCAGAACAGTGCGCCGCGGCAATCTCAAGGGCCTCTTGCCGACATCTTGATCGTTGACTCATCTCTACAGTCTCCTCTCCATCCTCTTCGTCCCCTCTCTCCTCCTTGACCGCCCAACGGCTGGCTGTGTGAGAGAAGGGGACATACGATCCTTCAGGGGTACTTGCCGTGACCTCACCCGCACCGCGCAGGCCGTCTGGTGTGAGATGAACGCACCACACTGGCCTGTGTGGCACAGGCCTTTATATTCTGCCTCTACTCTCACCTGAGTCTTGAGGCGCAGCATAAAGGAATCGCAGTGGACGTCGCTGAGCACGTGCAACACTTTTTGTGAAAACCTTGGCGGGGCGAGGGGATCAAATTACTCCGGGCAAGAAGCCAAGCTGCGAGCTGCTTGTCCTAAGAAAATCGTCTGCATCCGACTTCGGATGAAGAAAAGAAGCATCCACGGCTGAAAAGGACTTCGCTCTTCATCTGCCTCAGTGGAGCACTTTCGTGGAACAGGCCTAAGAGGGATGGCGCGTACCGCGGCAATGGTCCGGATCTCGGCCGCGTTTGTGCTCATGGTGGTGGTATGCGCCGTGGAAGCAGGTGAGCTGCATGTTTTAGTATGGGACTCATCGTGGCACACTGTGCCGCACGTTGTGGAACTCACTGCTAAGAAACATTCAAGGAAAGATATGGACGTTTCCAAGAACAGCATCCAGCGTCTACCATGTGACGCCTTAAATCTGAATTAGTGTGGGCGTAATGATTCCATGCATTGAAGACGAATGAAGCTCACCAGGCTCAGTCCACGGCCCGCATGTCTCTCTCCACCGGGCATGAACTGCTCACCCTGTGGCGACTCGTGCAAAAGTGCGTGAGGCTCCAAGTCCCTCACGCAAGCGATCTTTCATGGCATTGTTTCATTGGGAATGTAATGATGACGTGGCATGCAATGACATAGGCTGGCATGATTCGACAATTCCACCGCGCGGCATGCAATGGATGGACTGTCATGGTTTGGCTTGGCATGGCATTGACTGGCATGAAAAACTGTTCTCTATCATGAGATGCAAGGAGATGCCATGGCGTTGCATGGATTTGAACAGCCTGCCCTGGTGCGTGACTTAGGCATTCAAGGACCTTCATGCAAGTGATTGTGCGTTCTTGCGTGCCTGCATGCGTACGTATGTGAATGTGTGCTTCTTGTATGAATGTGTGTGTGTGTGTGTGTGTGTGTGTGTGTGTGTGTGTGTGTGTGTGTGTGTGTGTGTGTGTGTGTGTGTGTGTGTGTGTGTGTGTGCGCGCGCGCGCGCG
>SZWC01006533.1:97911-121140 GCA_023375785.1 Penium margaritaceum
GGGGGGGGGGCATCTGTGCATGAGAGGGGGGGGGGTTGGGGGCTGCACTTGTGTGCATGTATTTCTACCATTCTTGGTGCATTTTGTATTCTGAGATATGAAAATTTCCTGGATTTCCTCTTTTTCCTGAGTATTCTGTACATTTCTATAAGTTTCCTTCATCAGAAAGATAGATCTACTACTGAGAAAAAAAACGTGGAACGATACTGAGCATGGCAGCTATGGATAACAGATATCTATAAAAAAATCTTCAATTTGAACGCATTTTGATTACAGGAAGGAAGATTGGCCAAAGGTCTTACACTATAACACTTATTCTGTGACTCGAATTGTGAGAAAACTTGCAATATCTCTGCTTTCTTGGTACCTATTAGAAACTTCTGAATTCAAGGAGGCAGCGAAGAGGGTGCCAAGGGAGTAACAAAGGAGGTAGAATCTGGAAATCATTACATGCTGCATATTACTGTGGCATTGTTTCCAGCTCTATGACCTCCGTCGGGCTCCAATCAACCATGATACTGGTATTCTCCCTCCATTTTCTGGTTGTGTTCTGTTTTTTCTGCAGTTCTACTGTGACTCACACCAAAGCTTCCCATGTGGGGTATTTGAGACGAATGTTGCCATTGTGAACGTGACGTACTCCAATATCCATGGAACAACAGACCGGTAAGTTCTTATACATTCTTTTTCTACACTTTTGATTCTCCTAGGCTTTCATGCATATCCATTTTTCCTCCCCTTTTTAACTCCTCCATTACGTTAATCACTCTTCATATCTTCTCACCTGACCCCTCCCCTCGCCCCTCTACTAATCTCTTGCCTTTTCCTCACTCTTCTAAACCATCATGAACGTTATAGATCCCTATTCCTTTCCATTCTTCTTCTCACCTGTATCCTTCCCCATCTCTCCATCTCATCATCACAGCTTCTCCCTCTTCCCCCCTGATCTTTGTGGTACTCTTTCTCCGTCCTCAATTCCTCCCACACATTACCTACATATCTCTCTCAGTCCATTCCTTTCTCTCTAATCATACTCCATCACCTCAGAACACCCTTAAATCCCTCTCAAATTTTCAGACAACTACTCTAATCCTCAAACCGAATTCCTAAGCCCTTGCTGCACATGCAAGTTCCATAGCTTAGAAGTTATGTTCCTCCAAAAAGACTATTGCAGACACCTTGTGCCAGTAGGTTAACTTTCTCTTGGTTCAGTGTTTCAGCTCAATGTAGAAATCAGCATTACAATGGAATAACATTTATTTTACCATGGATCTTGCCATGTCTTAATTTCAGCATGAATCAGAAAGGCCATTCCTTTTCCCACAGAAAATTGTTTCACATCAATTTGAACTTCTTGGAGATGACATGGGTATTATCTTGAAAGTGATACAATCCTTGTGCTCAGTTTCATGGCCATGAACAACGTCATTATCCCCCCCTCCCCCTCGCCCCATCTTTTCCTCTGCAGTGAGGGCTATCGCATGCGGTGCAGCGCTACGGTTCCATGCTCCAACATCACTCTCAGCAACATCAACCTTTACAAAGCTACTGGCGGAAACCTCCGCCCAACAGTGTTCAACATGGTTGGCGCCTCGGCACCGCCTGACCTTTCCCCTACTTTTCCTCCTATTTGGGTCGGTGTGGCCCCCACCACCACTCAGAGCAACCTGATTCAAACCATGATTGATGAGTGTGAGGGAGTCTGGTGAAGATGAAGCTTATGTGGGTTGGGATGTTTGTCATGGGAGAAGGCGAAGTGGGGGGTGGGGAGGGATCCAACGGCCTGAAAATGTCAGATTCCAAGTGAGGCAAGGAAGAAGTGAGCCAGAAGCTGGATTATGAAGGGGGAGGTGGCTGGCTATGCAACAAGGCATAAGGCGCAACAAGGCATGGTTGGGGGGGGGGGGGGGGGGGGGCTTTAACTGCTCATAGGAGAAGTATGCAGATGCACGTTTGGTACCTGTGCAACCTCTCTATCTCAGAGAGATAAAAAAGTGAAGGATTTGTTTGGGTTTTTTTTTTAACAATGATCTTGTGATGTTTCAACACTTTCTATCCAAATTCACAAGTGTCTCCTATGCAGAACAGAAGAAATGAAATGATAGAAGTTTTTGTGCAAAAAAAAAAACCCTCACAGCCTCTGATGATTCTGGGATGAATACAAGGAATAAGGAAATGGTACAAACACAAAATATGAAATTCTGCGTTAGAATTGATGACACTGCGGGGGATAGATTGTAGTTGGAAAATGTCAGCTCAAGATTTCCATTGTGTTCTCCATTCATTGTTCATCACCCCAAAACAATCCCTCATTTTCCCATGAACATTCACAAAGGTGCTGAATTGAAATTTCCTTGATGATCTCATGCAAAACGGTTGACCTTCCATCCACCAAGACAACTAAAAAAACACTCCATGATTTCTATGCAGAATTTCCTGGGAGTTACACCAGGTATCAATTGAAGTACGATTTTTTTTCGTCTGAAATCACACACAAGCTATCTGCATCTGAGTTTTTACCTACCTGTAGATACCAGACTTACTTTGGAGCCACGAAGTAGGGATGTAACATTTTTCATTTGATATCTAGCATAGACAATGACCGCACCGTTCCGTGGACCGGAACAGCTCTGAGCTTTCTCAGATTTCTCTGTCTCTTTCTCTTTCTTCCTCCTCTACTCTCTTCTCACCCTGCACTTTCACTGGGCACGTTTACAGCGGCATGTCGTCATCAGCAGTTTTTGCGACATGTTACTGTTGCATCTGCATTTGTGTTGTTGTCTGGGCACTACTCAGCAATAGTCCATACATGCGTATGAGTGACTTGGAAAAAACTTCTCCGAAATGAAATTGTGTCTCAAAGCCTACTTCCTTGAAGAACCCTTAACACCTTTTTCATTTCATTTAAGGGTGGAGGACGCATGTACCCACTTATTGGAACTATATGGCTCATCCGTCCATCTTCGAGAAAAGATACCCCAACTACCCATTGGCCGCTGGTACCCACATTCTAGTAACAAAGAAAATAGAAGAAAATGCATGGCGAGGCTGCATGCCATGCGTTGATGATGCATGACATGCGGTGCCCCCCGCTAGTGTCACAAACCCCTCTTGTTTAGGGGTTTGTGATTCTAGCAGGTGACGGTTTGCATGGAGTTTGAGGGGAGTTTGAGACTCCCCATGCGTTGAAAGGGAACCTGCTGGGTTTTGCTACCACAGGGCCCAGCATGAGCCCGCATAAGACCAAAACCCCAAAACCCCGAATGTTGCTTTGGGTAGGGTTTGATAGGGGTTCAAAGGTTCAAAGAGGTGGTTTGCGTGTTAGAAAAAGAACAGAAACAAAAGAAGGGTGTTCTTGCTTGATTGCATGGGAGTGATGACCCCATGCACTTTTTTTTGGGCTCGTCTGACGACGCATGCCGCGAGCAAGCATGAGTTCAGAGTGGGCCTTTCAGTTTTTTTTTGCCACTGCTGGGCGAATGAGAGTCACCCTTTTTTTTTCATGGGTATCCGAGTTATTTGGCCCTTTTTTTACTTGGTATGAAAAACGTTACCAGTGTCGTATTTTGGGAGGATTGAACATAAAAAAAACATTTGATCTGCACCCTCCTCCCCTCCCCACCAATTCAAAAGTGCATGAGTGCGTTGGTGAGATGGTGAAGCGGATGAAGAAGCAGAGTAATACACAAATGTATCCCTACAACAATGATATGTCCATACCATTGATGACACCGCATCAAGAGTAGATTGCAAAATGATTTCTGACACGAAGAGGGATATTGTAGGTGATTTCGACTCTTAAAGCCTTGTTCATTGAACGATGTCATCAACTTTGATCCAGATTTCTTCTTTGAGAACCCAGTATGACCAAGCTGCTGCTTGACCACTCAGCCTTTTGTTTCAACCTTGATAAAAAAAAATCACATTCAAGAGTAATTGAAATGAAGACCAGATTATGGGTCTCATAAACTGGATATGAAAACAATGTGAAATCATTTTTTGTATCGTACCCCTTGTAAATTGGGATCAAAAAATGAATTTCTTTGAGCTTTTATGGGTGTGCAGGCGTTGCATTTTTTCAGTAAAAATAGGAGAGTAAATTAATTGTTAATTTTTGAGTATGCAACGTCCAAGAACATTCTTGTAAAATTCACATGTCCCTTTGTGTATAGTACTGAAACAAATAATCAGAAAAAACATGCAGTAACTCCAGATAAGTCCCATCAAGTCTGACTTTTTGTGCACTTTTGAAGTGCACTTTTCCAAAATTCCATCAATAACCATATCTGAACTCAATAGAACTGTCAGAGGTGGCAGCACTGTGAACTTTAATTCCACCACAAACATTGCTTGCAGGTTGAGTGTGCTGGTGTGAACTCAAGAAAAAATCAACGTCAGCTGCTTCGGGGTGTGCCACATGTGATGGTATGTGCCAAACAGTGTTGACCTGGCTGACCGATGTAAGGGGATTACATCGGCCGCGGCACATCGAAGCACCTTGATGTGGCATCAATGTGCCTAAATGGGCATTTTTCCAAGAACATGTTAAAGAGGCACTTAGAGTGCCAACACCGTGGGTTGGAACAGAGGGATCGAGAGGACCAGGAAAATAAAAACGGTCCCGTTCACCTCTGACCACCTGTGAGCAAGGGCTCTGCATGTCCTTGTCAGCTACTATCCTCGTCACCAGGGCCCACCTCACGGATCTGCGCCAGTATGGACACGGCCGAGTGGTAGCAGTAGACTGTACAAGAACGTCACAAATCACAACACTCCCCCATGACCCGATGGTACGCATGTCCATACACGTGTAGCACTCGGACAAGTACAATAGTGAGTGTAAAACAGATAGGACACAAACACACATCCCACACTCAACCACCCTCAGGCATGGGGCGAGGCCCAACAGAACAAATGGCCACCAAGAACTTTTTGCGAGCTAGTGCCTTTGTCAAGAAATCAGCACGTTGCATGTCAGTGCCAACCCACATGGCGGAGATCACGTGTCGCTCCACCAGATCACGCACAAAATGATGCTCAACCGCAATGTGCTTTGTGCGAGCGTGAAAGACACCATAGTTCTCTGCAATGGCAAGAGCACTCTGGTTGCCGTAACGAAGCACAATGGTGGGTACTGATTGACCAAGCTCAAGAAACAGGCGCTGCAGCCATACCCCCTCAGCAGCCCCTGCGCCCAAAGCAACGTACTCTGCCTCCGACGAGCTACATGCGATGCAGCCCTGCTTCCCGCTACGCCAAGACAGAGCGATACCACCGAGGAGGAACACGTAGCCAGTACGGCTGCGTCCATCTGGGCTCTGGGCCCAGTCGTTGTCAATGTAGCCGTCAAGGACCATCGAACACAGCCGACGAAAGCAAAGTCCGAGGTACGGTGTGGAGACCACATACCGCACCACTCGCACGGTCGCGTGAAGGGCTCTGGCACGTGGATCCTGCGAGAACTGAGCAAGGAGGTTGACGGCAAAAGCGATGTCGGGACGTGTGGTAGTGGCCAAGTACATCAGAGATCCGATGACACGGAGGTACAAGGTCACGTCCACTGTCTCCCCTAGCTGTGTGGCATCATCCACCTTCAGGGCATCCTGCCCATCGGGTGTAAGAGGTGTGGAAGCGATGGGCACTACACCAAGGAGATCGCTGAAACACTCCCCCACGACTCGTGCGTACCGGGCCTGATGCAGCAACGGTGTCCGACGTCTGCGATCTCACACGATCTCCATACCAAGAAACACCGATGCACGACCGAGGTCCTTCATCCTGTAGGCAGCTTGAAGGAAAGCCTTGGCCTCCTTCACGGCCTCCAGGGACAAAGACGCGATCAGAAGGTCATCGACATAGACCAGGATGGCGGTGAACCGCTCGAGTGTCGGCAGGATGAAGAGAGAGGGATCTGCCTCGCTCTGTACATGTCCCGCACGAGTCAAAGTGCCGGTGATCTCCCGGTTCAAACACTACAACGATTGCTTGAGGCCATACAAGGACTTGCACAAGCGCCAAACCTTATCACCGTCCTCAAAGCCTGGTAGCTAAGCCACGTAAATCTCCTCATCCAGAGAGCCATGGAGGAACGCATTGTTCATGTCCATCTGGTGCAGTTCCCAGTCATGCTGAGCCACTACACCAAACAGAGCTCGAGCTGAGGTCATGCGGCCGACAGGGTCAAGAGTGTCAGTGCAATCGACGCCCTCAATCTGAGAGTACCCCTTGATGACCAAGCAGGCCTTGTAGCGTTCTAGTGAGCCATCTGGCTTCACTTTCTTACGAAAGACCCACTTGACCTGAATAGCCTTCCTCCCAGGTGGAAGGTCGACAAGCTCGTAGACTCTATGCTCTCGGATAGCACGAAGCTCATCCTCGCTTGTAATGCGCCAAGCGTCAGCATCCTGTGATAAGAGAGCTTCCCTCAGGGTGCCCGGGTCGTGCTCCATAGAGGGAGAGCTCTGCGTGGCAAGGGCACACGCCTCGTTGCTAGGCTTGACGGCCACAAGATCAGCTGCTGCATCACAAGCGATATGGAACTCGCGAGTGACGAGGTCATGCCCTTCGGGGCACGCTGGATGTACCTCTGTGAGCTCAGTGAGGACACTCAGGCCTAGGGCCTTTGTGTCGGGGTCACCACTCGCGATGCTGCGAGAAGGGCGCCTGGGTGCGGGGCCCGACGCTCGTTGAGCTCCGGAATCCAATGGTCGAAGACGGCCACCGGGCTCACGGGAGTAACCTCAGCCCGAGTGGCGCACCTCATGCTCACGGACAGGCATGACCACAGCTTGTGGGTACTAAGGCAAGGTAGCCGGTGATACCATGCGAGGAGATCCGTGTGAGGGAGACACGAGGCTGGGTGTAATAGCAGGAGCAGGCAGGACTGGACCTGACACAGAGGCAGGAGTGCCAGCAGACGTAGGTATGGAAGTAGGCGAGACTAGACCAGACACAGAAACAATAGTGCCAGCAGACCCAGGTACTGGCACAGAAGTAGGCGCAGGAACAGAAGCAGGGACACCTGTGGGGTGTGAAACAGACTGTACGGGCGAGGTCTCTGGACCAATGGCGATGATCGCCAGGTCATTAAGGACCGGAGACCGAGAGGTGAAGGGGGCTCGAACGGACACATCAGCCTGGTGAGAGGTGCTCGCTGGCGTACAAGTCTCCCCCATCCGCCGAGAACCCGCACAGGTAGGAACATGTGTGGCAGAGAGTGCCGTGATCGAAGTCAGGTCACGGTAGATGAGAGACATGAAAAAGAGCGCATCGTGTGACTCAAAGACGCAACGACGAGTAGGGTCCCAGAAGCACCAAGCCTTCGACCGCAGGTAAATTCCTACGAAGGCACACAAGCGGCCCCGAGATAAGACCTTGGACCCCTGCTTGTCCTCGGTGTACCACACAGAGGCTAGGGATCCCCAGACGTGAGCGAGACGAAGGTCACCACGGTATCCAAACGAGAGCTCGTACGGTGTAAGATGGTCTGGCAGCGGACCGCGCAGGAGGCGGTTCTAGACCGAAGTCATGTAGGCGAAACCCTCAAAGACAAAGGACTCGGGGAGACCGCACACTCACACCGCATAGCACGAACCGCATCCTCCATGGTGCGGTTCCTTCACTCAATAACACCGTTCTGCTGAGGGGTAGCAGGAGCGGAGACCTGGTGAAAAATCCCGTACTCAGCAAAGCATGTGTCCATCTCGCCAAGGAACTCACCGTCGCGATTCGAGCGGAAAGTATGCAGCGTGTGACGTGACTGACGCTCCGCCATCACTAGCCAGAGTCGAACCGCAAGGGCAGCGTCGCTCTTCTGACGCAGGCTGTAGACCCACCACATCCGGGTAAAGTCATCAGTTAGAGTCAGAACATACCGGCCCCGATCAGAGCAGAACTCGACCGGAAGAGGACCAAGGAGGTCTGAGTGAACTAACTCGAGAAGCCGAAGCGCTCGGGAACAAGAGTCAGTGTAGGTACATCGGTGCATCTTCCCTTGAGCGCAAAAAAGACAGTCGGTCTTAGGTGGCTTCTCGAAAGAAGCCGCGTCAAGACCAAGAGCTGGATGTGTCCGAATGAGCTTTGACACAGTATCGGAGCCCACATGACACAGACGGCGATGAAGCAACCGCTGGTATTCCGAAGACAGAACACCAGTGATAAAGACCCGACCAAAGGAGGAAGTAGAGCAAGGAGAGGAGGTCCGAGAGACCAATACAGATCATCTACGACTAAATCACGAAGGAAAACCCTGTGAGTGTCAGTAGCCGACACACTCGCTGAGTCTCCGGTATGCTCCACAAAGAGACCCATCAGTGTGCAGGCACGCACAGAAAGCTCGCTGAGCTCAAGATCAGGCACAAACAACATGTAGGAAAGGTACAAGGGGCCAGACAAACCATCAAAACATACAACCCCAACACCGTGGACTGGGAAGGACTGACCACAGCCTGTACGGGCAGAACAGACAGACGTGACAGGACCAAGAACAACAAAATCACTACGACGACACGTCATGTGATGAGTGGTACCAGAATCGATGATCCAAGTGCCACCGGAGTCACGACTGGTGGACGTCACTGTACAACGGGCAATGGAACACTCGACTTCAAAGGGACGTTGGGCCGTCAGTGGGGAGGAACGATGCAGGGCACAAAGATAAGACTCATGAACCCAATCGGTGCAGTCAGGCCCATCATCATCACATACAGACTGTGCTCCCCCACACGCGTCGTCACGAGCCACAGGAACGGACGGACAGACAGTCTGTGGACCACCCGACGATGACAACACACTCGCACCTCCCTGAAAGCAAAGCGCCAGAAGGTGTCGGAGCTCAGCGATGGTGCGGTCGCGTGGGTCCAGATCAGTGCTTCTCGTCGGTGAGGGAGCGGGAGCAGCTGCAGTCATGGCCGCCACGCGTCCGGAGGATGGCGAGGATGACGTGCTGGACATGGAACGGAGGGCGTGTGCAGCTAGGAGCCCATGAGTAATCCGCGCCCAGTCAAGTGGCTGCTTGCACTCCGTGTAGCAATGGGCGCCTCCACAGTTGTAGTAGTGAACAGAACGTCCACTGCTACCACTAGATGACGACTGCTGCTCTGACTGCTACTGACCTGATCCACAATTCCCCTTCTTCTTCTTCCCCTAAGTTGCTACTGCAACACCCTGTGTCTGAGTGGGTGTGGGCGGGGCCGAAGAGGAGGAGGAAGATGAGGACGTAATGGAGGATGAAGAAGGATAGTACAAGAGGGAACATGGTGGTGATGCGACGACTGCTCCAGCAAGAGAAGTCTCCTGATGGTTCACGGCTGCCTCACAGGAAGAAGTCACCTGGAGGAAGAGCTGATGCACCCAAGGGAGAAGCTGCAGAGTGGCTAAAAAGGGCTCAAGGACAGCGTCGCTTACCGTGTGAAGATGTCAGTGTACTCAAGGCGAACCCCGAGCATCATCGTCCGCAACGCCCACAACCGTGTGCCTCCTGAGGTCCCAAGGCACGTGTAGATGCGCATGGCACGTTGCCAGTAATCGGCTGCAAGCTCTGTAGGCCCCTGACAGAGAGAGTGGAAGGCACGAATATGAGCTGCACGAGTGGCGTGCATCTCTACGGCCAGCAGGGATAAGGCCAGATCCCAACCTCTGCGTGGATCAACGACGGTGCCTGTGCCGGCCTTGCCAAGGAAAGGGCGGAAATCAACGACGGTCTTGCGTGGCATGGCATAGAGGAGTCCGTGCATCGCCCTGGTTGCTGTCAGCACCTGTGCTGGGTCCGTAGGCTGATACGGGCTGTGGTAGTAGGGCCACACTCCCTCTGAAGCAGCCCAAACCTGAAAAAGGATCTCCAAGAAATCGAAGCCGTCCTCACTGATGTACCGTGGAGGTGGGGTCTCAAATTCCTTGGGTTGCCGCTCCGTGGGGAGAGCAACCTCAGGCTAAGGAGGATGAGGGATGGGGAAGACTCCTGGAAGGGGATAGTCACCGGGAAAGTTGGGTAACGATCGTATCGGAGGAAACCGAGGAGATCTGATGCCCGTCTGCAGCTGACGGAGGCGCTCTTGAAGAACTCGAATCTCATGATCCAGGGAGTTGCATGTGATGCCTGGCATGAATAGATCATCATCCGGGAGGTCACGAGGTGGTGGGTGAGGTCTAGCTCTTGTCACGGGTGCTTGAGCCGACTGCAGTGTAGAGACCGCGACGCCGGCAGCTCCCTCGGGAACCTGTCGTGGGGCCATGGACTGGGCACGCAGAAGCTCAGTCAACGTGCGGATGGCATCGGTCTGCTCCCGCTATAGGCGACGTATCTCATCCTGCTGGCTCCGTAGGATCTCAATGACCTGCAAACGTGGACTCAAGACCCCAGAAGAAGAAGAGGAGGGATCACCTTTCCCCTCCCCCTTATTGTCAAACGAGTTCATGTCGCCTCACAGTATGGGTCAACAGGTCAGGTTTGTCGGATTGCAAAAGGGTCAGCGTTTCTCAAAGACATGAGACGCTGGCAATTTTTGACTGTCCGGCCAAAAATTTGGATAAGTATGGCACTGACGTCAGCAGGTGGTTGCTGACGTCAGCACCACCTCATGAGTGAGCAAGCAAAAATGCTGACGTCAGCTCCACTCCTCCTTTTTTTCTTTTTTTCTTTTGTTTTCTCTCCCGATTCTTTGCTAGCGTGCAGCCGCTCCGCGGCGGCTGCGTGGATGCTGTGTAGAAGCTGCACAGCAGCTTCCGCTCAGCCGCTGCTACAGCTGTGCTGTCAGCTGCAGCAGCAGCTGCGTGGCTGCGTGTGTAGCAGTGGCAGCAGTGGCCACGTAATGTCGTTGCTGCTGCTGTGCGCTGTTGTTGCTTCTCGCTACCGCTGCCGCGCGTTGCTGCTGCTGCCGTTGTTGTGCTGCTGTTGCTATAGCTGCTGCTGCTCTATTGTTACCGCCGCGGCTATTGCTGCTGCTGCTGTTGCGCTGCTATTGCCGCCATTACTGCTGCTCTGCTGCTCCCGTCGCTACTCTGCTGCACTGCAGTTGTCGCGGCCGCCGTTACGGCTGCGGACGGCGACTGCACTCGGTGCAACCGCCTCGCATTGCTGTAGCTGCTGCTACAATGCTGCTGTTGCCGCTGCTGATGCTGCTGCTCTGTTGCTGTGTTGTTGTTGGCACGGTGGCAACACCGCTGCTACGGTCTCACGTGATGAGTGTGGGTTGCGTCGACAGCGACCGGCTGTCTTCGACAGGCCACAGTGGATCTGCTGCAGCGGTTACTCTGACTGGTGCTGCTCTGTTGCGTCTCTGCTGCGCAGCTTAGTGAGAACTGTCTCACTGCTTTGATACCATAAGAAGATGCAAAGAAGCTTCCTAACGACACTCTTGTTGACCAGGCGTCAATGCCTGATCAGACGGTGACGACAGTCACAAGTCGTGCACGCAACGGCAAGAGTTTGGCTATGGGACACAAGGCAAAGTGTTTGAATGCTTCAATAGCATTTGCAGAGAAAATCGACAAATGATAGGTCTATGGCATAAATACCTCCCGCGGCGCACAGCGGGTGTCGCACGCGGCGGTCCAAGAGCAGTCCTAAAACTAGCCCAAAACCACTAATTTGGCCATAACTCTGCGCACGCATGTCAGAATGCTACGCCGTCTGAACCTAGACGAGTAGGATCATAAGACAGACGCTACAACTGGTCACATGCATGCATCCATCATCAGACGGTGGACACGCAATGCAGAATCATGCAAATCGGGCTCATGGCCAGTCGGCCGAAAAAACTCCTGCAAGCTCAGAAAAACAGCAGGAAGTCCCGGCAGTGTCCGGGGCTCTGGAATGGTATTCGGCTAGCTCCAAGCTGGTAGTCTGCGGCCAGTCGTCGTACCGGTGTCACCAAGGCCTGCCTCAGTGATCTGCACGAGTATGGACATGGCCGAGTGGTCACAGTAGACTAGACAAGAATGTCACAAATCATAACACGGAGGGCACATTCCCAAATAGACAGCACAGACGACTTCATCTAATTTTCCAGCGTGCTGCATCATGCGTGCCATGCTCAGTTCCAAAAGCATGCAGAATGGTACACTAAACATTGTTGCCAACGACGGAAATGCGTTGAGCCAACGTCGGAACGGCTTTGTGCTGAGAAACACCTTCTTTCATTGAGTCTATTGCGTGTCACCCTTATCTAAGCCCTTGTTGTGATGTGCTTGCTCTCTCTTCCATTGCATCAGCTGATTAAGACAATACTGCCATTGTCAAGACAATAGGCCTGACAAGCATCTGTTGTGATCTGTGACGTTCTTGTACAATCTACTGTGACCACTTGGCCGTGTCCATACTCGTGCAGATCCCTGAGGCGGGCCCTGGTGACATCGGAGGGACGACGGGTGGGGGACTGCCACCTAGGAGCTGGCCGACTACCGTTCCAGAGCCCCAGACACTGCCGGGATTCCCTGCTGTTTTTCTGCAACCTGTAGGAGTCTTTTCGGCGGATTGGCCATGAGCCCGATTTGCATGTTTTTGCATTGCGTGTCCACCGTCTGATGATGGATGCATGCATGTGACCAGTCGTAGCGTCCGTCTTGTGATCCTACTTGTCTACGTTCAGACGACGTAGCATTCTGACATGTGTACGTAGAGTTATGGCCAAAACAGTGGTTTTGGACCGGTTTCAGGATAGCTCTTGGACCGCCGCATGCCACACCTGCTGTGCGCCGCTGCAGGTATTTAGTCCATGGACCTGTCATTTGTTAACTCTTTGTGCAAATGCTATTGGAACATTCCGACACTTTGCCTTGTATCCCCTAGCCAAACTCTTGCCGTTGCGTGCACGACTTGTGACTGTCGTCACCGTCTGACCAGGCACTGACGCCTGGTCAACGGGAGTGTTGCTAAGAAGCTTCCTTACATCTTCTCATGGTATCAGAGCAATGAGACGGTTCTCATTGAGCTGCACAGTAGAGACGCAGCACAGCAGTAGTAGTGAGAGTCACCGCTGCAGCAAATCCACTGGGGCCTGTCGAAGACAGCCGGTCGCCGTCGACGCAGCCCACACCCATCACGTGAGACCATAGCAACAGCGTTGCCACCGTGCCAGCAGTAGCATAGCAGCAGAGCAGCAGCAGCAGTAGTAGTAGCGACGTAGCAGCAGCTACAGCAGCGCGTGGCGGCTACAGCGAGTGCATGCGCCGTCCACAGTCGCAGCGGCGGCCACGGCAGCAGCAGGGAGCGGCGGCAGCGGCGGCAGCGGCAGTAGGAGCACAGTTGCAGTAGCGGTAGCAACAGCAGGGTAGCAGCAGCAGCGGGAGCCACGGCGGCAGCAGGAGAGAAGAAGCAGCTGTAACAACTATAACGTAGCAGTAGCAGCAGCATGCACGCGGCAGGGGTAGCGAGCAGCAGCCACAGCGCGCAGCAGCAGCAGCGGCATTGCGCAGCCGCTGCTGCCACTGCTGCGCACATAGCCACGCAGCTGCTGCTGCAGCTGACAGCACACCTGTAGCAGCAGCTGAGCGGAAGCTGCTGCGCAGCCTCCGCGCAGCTACCGCGGAGCGGCTGCACGCTTGCGCACAACCGCGAGAGAGAAAAAAAGGAGAGAGGGAGTCGAGCCGACGACAGAATTTTTGCTTGCTGATGTTATCAGGTCGTGCTGACGTCAGCGACCACCTGCTGACGTCAGCACCATACTTAGCCAAAATGTTGGCCGGACAGTCAAAAATTGCCATCCTCTCAACTCGTCGAGAAACGCTAACGCTTTCGCAATCCGACAAACCTGACCTGTCGACCCATACTGAGAGGCGACATGCACTCGTCGGACAACAAAGGGATGGCGACAGATCATCCCTCCTCCTCCTCTTCTTGGATGCTGAGCCCACGCTGACATGCCATTGAGGACCTGCGGAGCCAGCAGGTTGAGATGCGTCGCCTACAGCGGGAGCAAACGAATGCCATCCGTATGCTGACTGAGCTTCTACGTGGCCAGTCCACAGTCCCACGGCAGGTTTCCGAGGGAGCTGCCGGCGTCGCGGTCTCTACACAACAGTCGGCTCAGGCACCCGTTACAGGAGCTCTACCTGACCCACCACCTTCTAACTTCTTGGATGATGAGCCATTCATGCCAGGCATGACAGACGACTTCCCGGATCATGAGATTCGAGTTCTTCAGGAGCGCCTCCGTCAACTGTAGATGGGCACCACATCTCCTCGTATTCCTACAGTGCGATTGTCACCCGACTATCCCGGTGACTATCCCCTTCCAAGAGTCTTCCCCGTCCCTCGCCCCCCTCAACCTGCGGTTGCTCTCCCCACGGAGCGGCAACCGAAGGACTTTGAGACACCACCTCCACGGTACATCACTGAGGACAGCTTCGACTACTGGGAGATCCTCTTTCAGGTTTGGGCTACTTCAGAGGGCGTGTTGCCCTACTACCACAGCCCGTATCAGCCTACAGACCCAGCACAGTTGCTGACAGCAGCCAGCACGATGCGCGGACTTCTCTATGCCATGCCACGCGAGACCGTCGTCGACTTCCGCTCCTTCCTTGGCAAGCCCGGCACAGGCAACGGCGCAGATACACGCGGAGGTTGGGATCTGGCCTAATCCATGCTAGCCGCAGAGACGCACGCCACCCGTGCGGCGCACATTCGTGCCTTCCAATCTCTATGTCAGGGGCTTGCAGAGCGTGCAGTCGATTACTGGCGACGCGCCATGCGCATCTACATGCGCCTTGGGACCTCCGCGGGCACACAACTCTGGGCGCTCCGTACGATGATGCTCGGAGTTTGCCTTGAGTATAGTGACATCTTCACAAGGTACAGTGATGCTGTCCTCGAGCCCTTTTGAGCCACTCTGCAGCTTCTCCCTTGTGCGCATCAACTCTTCCTCCAGGCGACTTCAGCCCGCGAGACAGCAGTGGCTCATCAGGATACTTCCCTTGCTGCAGCAGTCGTCGCATCACCACCATCATCCTTCTTGTAGTCTCCTTCTTCATCCTCCATCACGTCCTCGTTTTCCTCCTCCTCTTCGGCCCTACCCACACCCACTCAGACTCAGGGTGTTGCAACAGCAGCTCAAGGGAAGAAGAAGAAGGGGAAGGGTGGATCAGGTCAGCAGTAGTCACAACAGCAGTCATCCTCCAGTGGTAGCATTGGACGTTCTGTTCACTGCTACAACTGTGGAGGCGCCCATCGCTACACTGAGTGCCAGCAGCCGCTTGACTGGGCGCGGATTACTCTTCGGCTTCAGGCTACACACGCCCTCTGTTCCACATTCAGCACGTCATCCTCGCCATCCTCCGGGCGCGTGGCAGCCACGACTGCAGCTTTTCCCGCTTCTCCACTGGCGAGTAGCAGCAATTCGGACCCACGCGACCGTACCATCGCTGATCTCCGACACCTTCTGGCGCTCCACTTTCAGGGAGGTGCGAGTGTGTTGTCATCATCGGGTGGTCCACAGACTGTCTGTGCGTCCGTTCCTATGGCTCGTGACAACGCGTGTAGGGGAGCACAGTCAGCATGTGATCATGATGGGCCAGACTGCACCGATTGGGTTCATGAGTCTCATCTATTTGTCCTACGTCGTTCCTCCCCTCTGACGGCTCAGCGTCCCTCAAATGCCAAGTGTTCCATTGCCCGTTGTACAATGACATCCACCATTCGTGACTCCGATGGCACTTGGATCATCGATTCTGGTGCCACTCATCACATGACGTGTCGTCGTAGTGATTTTGTTGTTCTTGGTCCTGTCACATCTGTCCGTTCCGTCCGTACAGGCTGTGGTCAGTCCTTGCCAGTCCATGGTGTTGGGGTTGTATGTTTCAACGGTCTGTCTAGCCCCTTGTACCTTTCTGACATGTTGTTTGTGCCTTATCTTGAACTCAGGCTGCTTTATGTGCGTGCCTGCACACTGATGGGTTTCTCTGTGGAGCATACCACAGACTCAACGACTGTGACAGCTACTGACACTCGCAGTGTTATCCTTCGTGCCTCAGTCGTAGATTATCTGTATGGCATCTCTCCTACCTCCTCCCCTTGCTCCCCTTCCTGTTCTGCTCGGGTTTTTGTCACTGGTGTTCTGTCTCCGGAACACCAGCAATTGCTTCATCACTGTCTGTGTCACGTGGGCTCCGATACTGTGTCGAAGCTCATTCGGACACAGCCAGCTCTCGGTCTTGACGCGGCTTCTTTTGAGAAGCCACCCAAGACTGACTGTCTCTTTTGCGCTCAGGGGAAGATGAAATGATGAACCTACCCTGACTCTCGTTCCCAAACGCTTCGGCCTCTCGAGTTAGTTCACTCGGACCTTCTCGGTCCTCTTTCAATCGAGTCCCTTTGTGATCGGGGCCGGTATGTTCTGACTCTGACTGATGACTTTACCCGGATGCGGTGGGTCTACAGCCTCTGTTAGAGGAGCGGTGCCGTCCTTGCGGTTCCACTCTGGCTAGTGATGGCTGAGCATTAGTCACGTCAGACGCTGCATACTTTCCGCTCGGATCGCGGCGGTGAGTTCCTTGGTGAGATGGACGGATTCTTTGCCGTGTACAGGATTTTTAACCAGGTTTCCGCTCCTACTACCCCTCAATGAAACGGTGTTTCCAAGCGTTGGAACCGCACAATGGAGGATACGGTTTGCGTTATGCGGTCCGAGTGTCGTCTCCCTGAGTCCTTCGCTTTTGAGGACTTCGCCTACATGACGTGGGTCTGGAACCACCTCCCACACGGTCCGCTTCTGGACCATCTTACACCGCATGAGCTCTGGTTTGGACATCGTGCTGACCTTCGTCTCACTCGCGTCTGAGGCTCCCTAGACTCCGTGTGGTACAGCAAGGACCAGCAGGGTCCAAGGTCTCATCTCGGGGCAGCTTGTGTGACTTCGTAGGCATTTCCTCGCGGTCGAGGGCTTCGCACTTCTGGGACCCTACTCGTCATCGCGTCACTGAGTCCCGCGACTCGCTCTTTTTCGAGTCTCTCACCTACCGTGACCTGACTTCGATCACGGCACTCTCCACCACGCATGTTCCTACCTGTGAGGGTTCTCGGCGGATGGGGGAGACTTCTACGCCAGCGAGCAACTCTCATCAGGCTCATGTGTCCGTTCGAACCCCCTTTACCTCTCAAGCTCCGGCCCTTGATGACCCGGCGATCATCGCTATCGGTCCAGAGACCTCGCCCATACAGCCTGTTTCACACCCCATAGGTCTCCCTGCTTCATCTCCCGCGCCTACTTCTTCGCCAGTACCTGCGTCAACCGGCACTCCTGTTTCTGTGTCTGGTCCAGTCTCACCTACGTCCGTACCTACGTGTGCTGGCACTCCTGCCTCTGTGTCAGGTCCACTCTTGCCTGCTCCTGCTGTCACATCCAGCCCCGTGTCCCCCACACACGCGTCTCCTCGCACGGCATCACCGGCTGCCTTGCCTCAGCACCCACCAGCTGTGGTCATGCCTTTCCCTAAGCCTAAGGTGCGCCCCTCCACCCTAGGTTATTCCCGTGAGCCTGGTAGCCGTCTTCGACCACTGGATTCCGGAGCTAAGACAGCGTCGGGCCCCGCATCCATGCGTCCCTCTCGCAGCATTGTGAGTGGTGACCCCGACACAAAGGCCCTAGGCCTGAGTGTCCGCACTGAGCTCACAGAGGTACATCCAACGTGCCCCGTAGGGCACGATCTCGTCACTTGCGAGTTCCATATCACTTGTGATGCAGCAGCTGATCTTATGGTCGTCAGGCACCGAGGCGTGTGCCCTTGCCACGCAGAGCTCTCCCTTTGTGGCGCCCGACCCGGGCATCCTGAGGGAAGCTCTCTCATCACAGGATGCTGACGCTTGACAAGCTTTCTGCGAGGACGAGCTTTGCGCTATCCGAGAGCATAGAGTCTACAAGCTCGTCGACCTTCCGCCTGGGAGGAAGGCTATTCAGGTCAAGTGGGTCTTTCGCAAGAAAGTGAAACCAGATGGCTCACTCAAACGCTACAAGGCCCGCTTGGTCATCAAGGGGTACTCTCAGATTGAGGGAGTCGATTACACTGACACTTTTCCCCTTGTCGGCCGCATGACCTCAGCTCGAGCTCGTTTGGTGTAGTGGCTGAGCATGACTGGGAACTTCACCAGATGGATGTGAACAATGCGTTTCTCCATGCCTCTCTGGATCCGGAGATTCACGTGGCTCAGCCACCAAGCTTTGAGGACGGTGACAAGGTCTGGCGCTTGCGCAAGTCCTTGTACGGCCTCAAGCAATCTGCGCGGTGTTGGAACCGGGAGATCACCGGCACTTTGACTCGTGGGGGATATGTACAGAGCGAGGCAGATCCCTCTCTCTTCATCCTGCCGACACCCGAGCGGTTCACCGCCATCCTGGTCTATGTCGATGACCTTCTGATCGCGTCTCCGTCCCTAGACGCCGTGAAGGAGGCCAAGGCTGTCCTTCAGACTGCCTACAGGATGAAGGACCTCGGTCCGGCATTGGTGCTTCTTGGCATGGAGATCGTGCGAGATCGCAGGCGTCGGACGCTATTGCTGCATCAGGCCTGATATGCACGAGTCGTGGGGGAGCGGTTCAGCGATCTCCTTGGTGCGGTGCCCACCGCATCCACACCTCTTACACCCGATGGGCAGGATGCCTTGAAGGTCGATGATCCCACACAACTAGGTGAGACAGTGGATGTGACCTTGTACCTCTGTCTCATCGGATCTTTGATGTACCTGGCCACTACCACACGTCCTGACATCGCTTTCATTGTCAACCTCCTCGCTCAGTTGTCGCAGGCTCCACATGCTAGAGCCCTTCAGGTGGCTGTGCGAGTGGTGCGGTACGTGGTCTCCACACTGTACCTCGGACTCTGCTTTCGTCGGCAGTGTTCGATGGTCCTTGACGGCTACACTGACAGGGACTGGGCTTGGAGCCCAGACGGATGCAGCCGTACTCGCTACGTGTTCCTGCTCGGTGGTACCGCTCTGTCTTGGCGTAGCGGGAAGCAGGGCTGCATCGCACGTAGCTCGTCGAAGGCAGAGTACGTTGCTTTGGGCGCAGGGGCTGCTGAGGCGGTATGGCTACAGCGCCTGTTTCTTGAGCTTGGTCAGTCAGTACTCACCATTGTGCTTCGTTGCGAAAACCAGAGTGCTCTCGCAATTGCGCAGAACTATGGTGTCTTCCACGCTCACACGAAGCACATTGCGGTTGAGCATCACTTTGTGCGTGATCTGGTGGAGCCACACGTGATTTCCGTCATGTGGGTTGGCACTAACATGCAACGTGCTGATTTCTTGACGAAGGCACTAGCTCGCGGAAAGTTCTTGGTGGTCATTCATTCTGTTGGGCCTCGCCCCATGCCTGAGAGTGGTTGAGTGTGGGATGTGTTTGTGTCCCATCTGTTTTACACTCACTATTGTACTTGTCCCAGTGCTGCACGTGTATGGACATGTGTACCATCGGGTCATGGAGGATTGTTGTGATTTGTGACGTTCTTGTACAGTCTACTGTGACCACTCGGCCGTGTCCATACTCGTGCAGATCCTTCAGGCGGGCCCTGGTGACATCGGAGGGACGACGGGCGGGGGACTACCACCTTAGAACTGGTCGACTACCGTTCCAGAGCCCCGGACACTGCCGGGACTCCCTGCTGTTTTTCTGCAGCATGTAGGAGTTTTCGCCGGATTGGCCATGAGCGCGATTTACATGTTTTTGCATTGCGTGTCCACCGTCTGATGATGGATGCATGCATGTGACCAGTCGTAGCGTCCGTCTTGTGATCCTGCAAGTCTAGGTTTAGACGGTGTAGCATTCTGACATGTGTGCGCAGAGTTATGGCCAAAACAGTGGTTTTGGGCCGCTTTTAGGACAGCTCTTAAACCGCGGCGTGCCACACCCGCTGTGCGCCGCGGCAGGTATTTTTGCCATGGACCTGTCATTTGTTAACTCTCTCCACAAATGCTATTGAAGCATTCAGACACTTTGCCTTGTGTCCCCAAACCAAACTCTTGTCGTTGCGTGCACGACTTGTGATTGTCGTCACCGTCTGACGAGGCACTGACGCCTGGTCAACGGGAGTGTTGCTACGAAGCTTCCTTGCATCTTCTCAGGTTCCACACGGTGTCTTGATGAATTTATGTGTTGTCCTCAAACTGTGCACTTCACATCATATTTGCTCGCTTTTGCACCAATGTGCAACAAAGGCTGACTAGTTGTCTAAGCTTTGCCAGTTCACTATCCCGCAATGTTAAGCTACGCGGTTGGATCGCTTTCGTCCTCTCTCCTCACGATAGGCTGGACTATGGATTGCAGTCACAAGACCACGATCCGGGTCACAATGACGTCCACACCGTACTGCCAAGCATGTTGACCACACTGATTGCAATGACAAGTGGCAATTCCAGTTCCAGATTGAAAGGTTCCTCCCCTTGCAGTGGTCACTGACAGCACAACATTCAAGGTATGCACAAGGGAGTCATAGTCATTGACGATAGCCTCAGGCTGAGTTGAGGCATGCGGGCAACCATCGGTATGCACAATTGCATGGAGCCTGCCCATAATGAGCAACGCAAGAAGGCGCTGTGTGGCAGGACAGTATAACCTTAAGGAAGCTTGTGGCACTGCCCGTGCGCGAAATGCAAAACTCTTCGGTGGCCTACAAAGAGTTTTCGTTCCATGATATGCATCTACGACTGTGCATGCGAGGCTGGCGGGGATGCCAGCCTTACATGTACTTGCATGTGAAAGAGTGTGGCCTGCTATTGCACGCATTAAGAGAGACCATGCAACAGCGCAAGGTTGATCAGAGAAAGCCCAGCCTCCGGTGGCCTTCGCTGACTGCAAGACTCTAAGGTGACCTGAGATGACCCTAGCCGACACATAGCACTCATGACTGTGCGTGCATTCGTTGGGAGGCCGATGGAGATGTGAACCTCGAATGCTTCGACGGACCAACAGCCAACTGGGATTGTGCATCCTTATCATCCCTAGGCTGCTGTGAAGGTGCAGAGGGAGACTGCAACCTGACACGTTCCCTCTCTCTTCCCAGCCGAGAAGGCGAAGGCGACGGAGACGGAGACGGAGACGGCGACGGCGATCTCATCCCTAAATGATCCTTTCCCCTCACACTCTGTTCGTGTTGCTGCTGAGATGGAGACTCTCGCCTGCCGTGGCTCGAAGGATGTGCGGGCGAAACAAGGGAAGTGCGCACAGGCGAAAGGCGGAGGGGACGATGGTTCGGGTGATCATCGAGTGTTGAAGACGCCATGTTGTCAGCCTGGGGCGTTTGGAAAGACGGAGAAGAACCAGTCTTGGACTGTTCTGTTGTCCCATGCTGCTGCTGCAGCCTGTGTTGCATTTGTAGTTGATGCTGCTGCTGCTGCTGCTGCTGCTGCAACCTGTGCTGCGGCTGTTGATGCTGCTGCAGCTGCCGTCGCTGCTGCTGCTGCTGCTGCTGCTGCTGCTGCTGCTGCTTCTGCTTCTGCGGTTGTCGTGTCAGGTGAAACTTTGAAGCACCGTGGCTCCCTCTGCCATATCCATGTGGATGTTGGGACTCGTCTTGAGCGCTGCCGCTGCTGTCACTGCCACTGTCCCCGTCGAGGATGTAGAGAGGATAGAGTGGGTGAGGACCTGCCTTCGCCTCCACAGCTTGGTGGTGACTCTTCGATCGCACATGTCCTCCACCTCGTCCCCGGCCTCCCCTCCTGGCCAGACCTGTCCGACCACCTTGACCTGTCCGTCCGGCTAGTGAGTGGCTTGCACCGGTCATTACCTTGGGGTCATCTGCGTGCCCCGGTTCAACGCCACCACCTCCTCCAATGAGGCTATCCTCAGCAGGACTGCAACTGCCTCGGCCGTGCTCGTGCTCGCGTTCACGTTCATGGCATTCGCCGCTGCCGCCCTCGTTGTCGTCGTCGCTGCTATCTTCGAGGAGAAATGCAGGTATGGCCCCCATGGATATTGACCGACTGTGAGACCCCTCCGTGCTCGCCAGCCACTCCTGCCTCACAGAAACCCTCTTTGCGAGCGTCCGTTTGGAGGCATGCCCGGTCATGCCTTTGCCCCCGTTGTCCACGTCATCTTTGTCGTTACCACGGTCGTGCCCGCTCCTCATGATGACGCTGCCGCTCCTTCCGAGAAGCAGCAGGCGCCTCTGCTTGTGCTCCTTCTCAGGTTCGCTAGCCCGGGTCGACTGGGACCGCGGCATAAGGAAGCCACCACCCTTCACTGGCTGGGCATGTGCCACATCAGCATTTGCAGCATCAGCGTATGCCACATCAGCATGTGCGGCATCAGCTGGTGCCACATCAGCAGGAGACCCGCTTCGGGCTCCAACACCTCTGCCAGCTCCAGCTGATGCCACTCCTTGAAGTCTCTGTTCCGCATGCCCCGGAGAGGAGGAGAAGGTGCGCAGAGAGTTCCCTGAATTCCCTCCCGCCTCAGCACGTATCCGGCGGTACCTCGCAAAGTCCGCCGGATCTGGCTTTGCTTGCGCAACATCAGCCTGATCCCCATTAGCGCCTGCAACGTCAGCGCGTGCCACATCAGCACGGGCATCGAGACCAGGTGGGACACCACCACTACCACCCTCCTTTCGATCAAAAGCTACTCCAGGTTGCCCAGCTCGGCTAGCATTCACCGGGAACCCTGTGGACGTGGCAGCCCTAGACAGGTTGTGAATGTCTCTCGTCGGCTGCCCCAGGTATCCGGTGGAGGTCACAGATCTGGGCAGCCCACCGAAGCCCCCATGTCCTGCCTCGCTCTTTCCCCTCCGATGCCTCGCTGACTCTGCGGGCCCCACGGGCACTCGGTTTTTCTCCACAAGTGAGTCAGCATGGGTGTTGTTGACATCGCCGATGACATTAGCTCCCATTGTAACCCGTTGATGAAGGTTGGCCTCACCGGGCCCTTGGGGAGTTGGCCTGTCTTGCAGTGGCTGCGCCAAGAGGGCAATTGCAAATGCCTCACTCCTGCCTCTGCGGTGTTGAGCTGTTGCCACATCAGCACAGGCCACATCAGCATGTGGCACATCATCACGTGCCAGGTCAGCATCCAGTCCGCGATCCTGCGGGGAGTCCGACCTCGTTGTGTCTGAGAGGCCGCGTTCATGGATGTCAAAGGATCCACGAGGTGTCGATCCTCTCTCTGGACCCGCTGCCAAGGGTCTCGCCAGCTGGACTCGTCGCACTGCAGCACCACTCTGCACAGCATCATCGGCTCCTGCTGCAACAGCAACCACATCAGCATCTTCCGGCTCAGCATGACGCAGGCTGCCATAGGCATCCTTCAAGGC
>SZWC01006534.1:17502-45970 GCA_023375785.1 Penium margaritaceum
AGGTAGAGAGAGGGAGAAAGCAAGGGGGGGGAGAAGCGGGGAGGTAAGACAGAGCGGTCGGTTCGCGCCGAGGGGAAAGGGTCGAGCTCACTCCCAAAGAACTTACCCAGCATCTCCCCCGCTGTCGCCACCCGACATGGTGCCTCTGCGAAGAGCAGTTCACAAAAAGTGGGGTTGTGTTGCAAAGATCGCGGCCGCGAGCGCAGGTGTGCTGCGTCAGCGATAGCAGGAAGAACCGGACGGAGACACGGAGACCGAGTCGGCGGGGAGATGGAGCCGGAAGACGCGGATGACTGGGAGGGCCGGGCAACAGGAGGCGTGATACACAAGCGTCGCCTCCGCAAGAACGATGCGATTCACGGAACCACGGAGTACTCCAACAGCTGCGAGCCGTACAAGGCGACAAGACCGCTGTTGGGTGACGAACGGGTGCAGTCCAGCGTGCTCAGACGCGGGAAGTTGTGTGGACGGCTTGCTGAACACTCACTGAGGCGAAGTCTAGGCGTTCGTTTCAAGATGGAATTTGCTTGCAAGGCGGAAACTAAAACTTTTACTGACGACGACGAAAGGCCGCCACGTCGACGTCAAGCGACGGAGTAGCTTCGGGATGGCGACGGTTCTCGACAGTATGAACGGCAATTTCGTCCCTCGTGCTGCAAAACGCTGAGGATGGAAAGTGGCTGGTAGGCTGCAGCACGACATGTCCTGCGGCTCACTGGCATGCTAGTGAAGAAAAACAACTATTCGTTTTCGTCCTGCCTGCTCTCACTACGTGTGCGCACAAAGGTGTGGGCAACAGGTGAAGGTTCGCGAAGTTCTGAAGCTTCCCAACCGCTTCAAACTCCAAACTCCAATGCCGTCGCCCCAACCGCGTCGAAATCGGGGGACGAAGAGAGAGGACGGAGCTACATTCGGGGGTGTGACCATACACCCACCGATGTCGTGAATAAACCCCCCATATCCAGTAACCGCTCTTTAACAACGCCATATCTAACAGATTAAACTTTAAAAATGACAGATCCACAGGTCAAAGAAAAATGACGACGTATCCAAAAAAAGCACCGAAACACCATCGTCGCTGCGTGAAATGCAATGTCGGAGATATGACGTCATCAGGTCCCCTGAACTATGACAAACCCCACTTTTGAGGTGTATGTGATTATTCGAGGGAGGGGTTTGCGTGGGGTTTGCGTGGGGGGTCCGTGATGTTACACCGAACGGAGTGTAGATGGTGAACAGGTAGAAGTTGCGAGGAAAAACACAGTTTAGAACTTGGGACACTTGAGCAATTTATGATTAGCGTTAAGTGTACTTCGATGACAAGTGTCGAAACGATCGAACATATATGTGTAAGTGGTGAGTTCCGAATGGAGCATAGTCACGGTCGTTAGGTTGAATGTCGAGCGACGCGTGCGGAGTTTCATCATAAGTGATCGGATTCAAGAGGGTCCACTGAGAATTCGGGGGTCTTCGAGAATCGACAGTGAAGATGCGCGATGCATCTTTATAAATCCATATTCGTCGAGAGTTGTCGAGAAATCGACCAAAAGGTCGTGACACTTCTGTTCGTAGGTTCACAAGAATGGTCGAAGCTGTCATAAAGTGTGAGAATATCCGTTGGGGGTGGGGCAATTGGCCAATTTGTCGTCGGCTGTTGGGGTGAACATCGTGGTCCTCGCGACGTAATGGGCTGTTTGTGTAACAACAAAAATGCCCACTCGAGAAGTTTAGGGACTGGTGTGCGTCTGGTACCTAACACTTCCCCCCCTTCTAGCCGCGACGTCCTGGCACGCGTGTAGTTGTGGCCCGGAGACTGCGGTAGTAGCCGTCGATGAGATGATCAACATCTCGGAGATTGCCGTAAGGCTCCCAGCTCTTATGTGCGGCGTCATAGTCGTGCCACTTGACAAGATATTATGTCGTCTTGCCGCGTCATCGGTGGCCGAGGATGTCCTCGATGACGTACTCCGTGTCTTCGTCCACTAGAACGGAGGTGGTGGAGGGACATCTCTGGCAGGAAAGTTCTCTCCGGGGCCTCGATAGTGCTTGAGTCCGCTGACATGGAACACGTGGTGAACTTGCATTGTGTCGATGAGTTTAAGTCGCGCAACCACGAGGGTTTGCACGCACTCGATCTGAAACGGTCCCAACCATCGAAGTTTGAGCTTCGAACAGTTGGATCCTCGAAGCCTGATGTTCGTCGAGATGAGGAGAACTCGATCGCCAGCGGTGAAGATGTCGTCGTTGCGATGTCGGTCGGCTGCTCGTTTCATCGCTGATTGTGTCTTGGCGAGAGTCTGCCGTGTTTCCTCCCAGACGGTGGTGAAGTCTCGTCGTTGTACGTTGACTTCTACAATGTTACTACAACTTTGTAGTCCGGAGGGTGTGGCGGGAAGTTTGCCATACACAACTTCAAATAGATTTTTCCCTGTTGCCAGATAATACTCGATTTCGGCCGTCGGGAGTTTTTGTGCCCAATCCGTCCCATGAGGTTTGCATAGTGTTCGGAGCAATCGTTCGAGCATCTGATTTTTTCGCTCGGTTTGTCCGTCATTTTGAGGATGGAACGCCGTCAAAAGCCTTATCCTACTTCCATAGCGAGTCATTAGTTTGCGCCAAAAACAACTGATAAATCGACCATCTCTGTCGCTCGTGATGGTTCTCGGTACGCCGTGTAGCCGCACGATGTTCTTTATGAACAACCGTGCTGATCCTTCGGCGGTGACGGTGGTTGTCGTCGGGATGAAGTGGGACATTTTAGAAAACCTGTTGACGACCATGAGGATAGCGCCATATTCCTCGGGCGTGACTGGTAACCCGATGACGAAGTCCATGGAGATGTCTGCCCGTGGTTCCATCGTAATAGGGAGCGGCTATAGCAGCCTGGGTGCGACGAGATTTCCGTCGTTGACATGTGTCGCACGTGTTGCAGAAGTTGGCCACGTTGGATTGCATCTTGTCCCACCAGTAGTTTTTTAATAACTTCTTCAGCGTCTTGTCCTCTCCAAAGTGTCCACCTGGACTGGTGTCGAGACATTCTAGGAGTAGCATTCTAAAGTTCGTTGTTCGGGGAAACAACCACCTGGTGAGTAAAGCGACGTCGCCGGTAGGGTGCGTCGAACCAGAACTTGGTTTTGTCACATCCGCCGTGCTAATTGTAGCTTCATGTGAACAGTCGCTCGAGGTAGGAGTCTCGCTTCACGTGTAGGGTTACCATGTCGGTCGTTTAATCTGGTCAGCGGCTGAGTGCGTCCACCGGATTGGTTCTCGATTTCGTAGTCGAACCCGGACTCAAGGAACTCCATCCATCGGGTTTGACGTAGGCTGAGATTCGGTTGCTTCGTCACATATTTCAACGCGTGGTGGTCGGTGTGCATGATGCATCGACAACACTCCAAGTAGCATCACTATGTTTTGAATGAGTGTACGACTGCCAGCATCTCCTTTTTGTGGACCCCGTTGTTGAGTTCCGGCCCTCGTAATTTTGAGACATGTAGGCGACCAGTTGTTTGCCGTTGCCGTGATCTTGCAAAAGAATCACACCAATGGCTTGGTCTGATGCATCCGTAGCCATGACATAGTCGGCCATTGGATCGGCTAATCATAGGACTGGCGCCGAGGTCAGAGCATTCCGCAAAGCAATGAACGTCTCTTATTCGCAGTCTCCCCATCGCCACTCATTTTCTTTTAGAGTGAGGTCGGAAAGAGGCGCCAACACTCACGCGTAGTCCCTCACAAATCACCGGTAGTAATGGCAGAATCTGAGAAAAACCTGAATTTCTTGAACGTTGGTTGGCGTCGGCCAATCAACGACTGCTGCCACTTTTTTCATCCATGGTGATCCGTCCTCCGTTCATGACGTGACCTAAAAACTCGATCGAACGACGACCGAAGTTTCATTTTGAGAGTTTTCCGAAAAACGTCTCTCTTTGTCAAGCTTCGAGAACTTTTAGGGGTGCGGCTGTACACCAGAATGTTGTCGAGGTATACCACGACAAAGTCGTCGAGATACGGACTGAAAATGTTGTTCCTTGTGGCCATGAACGTCGCTGGGGCATTTGCGAGTCCAAACGGTATCACCGTGAAGTCGAAGTGTCCATAACGCGTTCGAAATGTTGTCTTCTCAATGTCGATGGCTGCCACGCATGTCTAGTGATATCCGCTGTGTAAGTCGATTTCAGTGAAAATCCTGGCTCCTGGGCATTGGTCGAAAAGTTCGTCGGCTCAAGGGAGAGGGTAGCGGTTCTTGATGGTAGCATCGTTCCATGCCCAATAGTCCACGCACGTCCGCATCTCGCAAGTTTTCTTTTGCACAAATAGTACTGGTGCGGCGTATGGTGACGTGGGAGGGCGGATAAACCCCTGACTGAGCATCTCATCGAGCTGCTTTTCTAGCTCGGTCAGCTCGTCATCGCTCATGCGATAGGCCCCTCGGATGGTAGGCCTGTTGTCCGGCTTCAGTTTGATGTAATGCTGGATGTCTCGATGAGGAGGTAAAGTTTTCGGGAGTTTGTCGGGGAAGACGTTCGCAAATTCCTTGATGAGTGGTACGAACTCTTTGGGTACCAATGCGAACTTGCAAACTTCGACGAGGCTGATGAAGCCGATGATGAGTCAGTTGCCGCCACTTCAGCTTCTTTCATTGGTTCAAGATGTACGAGCCATGCACGAGCTCCTCTTTTTGTACAGTGCTTGGCCACGTTGAGCGGTATCGACTACACTGGTTGTCGCTTTTTGGCTTCCGTGACTTCCTCTACTGCTTCCACCTCTGCTGCTTCCGTTGTTGACTTCCGTCCTAGACGCAAAAGTTGTCTTTTCGCACTGTGTATCTCTAGATAGACATCGCCGCTATTCCAGTTGTCCTACGCATTGTGTCGATACAGAAAACCTCGTCCAAACGATGATTTTATGATTGCTCATTGGACAAGACATCTAGACCGTTACATCCCGAAGATCTCCCACTTGTAGTCGTACTGGTTCTTGGAGTCTATAGTCTTTTGTCGACAGTTTTTCCTTTAAACACCCCTGGTTCGTTCTGCAAACCCAACTTGCGAACCATGTTGTTGCTGATGAAGCTGTGTGAGTTGCCTCCATCCAACAGTGCCGGTGCTGTTATGCAACTTCTGCATCCTCGAGGCTCAACCTTTAGCAATATCGCCAGTTGGTCGTCCTCGTACCCATCATTAAGTTTTGCGATCGCAAAAACCCTCTACAGTGATGTGGGCCGTTCACGATCGTTTGGCGCAGATCGTTCCTCACGGACAAGAGTTGCGCTTGCAACTCTTGTCCTTTGCCATTTATCGACTCATTTTTCTGTGACCCTCCCCCCTTTTTGCCTGTTGTTGGCTTAAAAAAACTTGAGCGATGTGCCCAACTTTTTGCCTGCTGCTTGCTTTGAAGATTTTGAGCGATGTAGTAGGTTTGCATGTCTCTCTAGTCGACGGCGTCTACTTCTATCGGACTCGAGAAGCCCGTCGACTGGTTTCTTCCATTCCCATGATGGTTGTGGTTGGGAGGTCACCAGCTGTAGGATTCCTGTATCCGAGCATTGTAGTCAGTGTTGTCGACCCTTTCTACCGATGCCATCATCCGCAACAAGTCAATCTAGATACCAAAAATGGCTATCACTCGTTGGATATCTTGCTTGAGGCCGTTGTTGTAGTGAAAACAGAGTTCGTTGGGAGCGATGTCTGCTCCGGTGATGATCTTGCGGAATCTCCGCGTGTATTTCACCACCCTGGACTGCTGACGTGAACGCTTGAGTTTGTACCGTGCGTCGGACTTTTTGCTGTGTCGTCCAAAGCGTGGGAGCATTGCGTGCGAGAATTCGTTCCACTCGGTTGGTGGCGTCAGCGCTTCCTGCCGCTACAGGTTGATCTACTCCAAGGGTAGAACGATTGCAGTCGGTGATGTGAGACAGGTGCCGTGAGGTGTTGATGATGCTCCGCCGGGCTCCTGCTACCGTTGGATGGTCTTAAGGTCGGGACACCAAAGCAACACTATGCCACGCAAAAGCGCGATCGTGAGGTCAATTTTCTTTTGATCGTCGTTGATCCGAGCAGCGGTGAAGTACACCTCCAAATTCCTCAGCCACATGCAAACCGCTGGTCCTCTTGAGTTTGCAGGATCGAACGGTTCAAGTGGAGCCGGAAAAATCTTGGGTTTTCTTGAGAGTTGGGAATTCCTCTCGATGAGCATTGCTTCACGTGCACTTGCATTGTAAAGGGCCTCCATCAAGACGTTGAGTTGTAGGAGGAGGTACCTGTTGATGCCCTCGAGTGTGGAGTTCACCAGTTCCTTGTTGCTTCGCGCATGTCGTCCCGTGCCACCTGTCGATTGTGCTGTCGTCGTTGAGGCTGTCGGCAGGGGCAGCTGGTTCATCGATGTTGGATCCGCGACCGGATTGGTCGCCGAAGCTGTAGGGGTGATTCCAGCTACCGCAAAACCAGCCACGCCAGCGTTTGTTCTCGCCTCAAAGTTCACGTGCATAGGCATGTTCTGCTCCTCCATCGCCGAAGTTGTACTCGAAGACCCGCTACTGGTCGTTGTTTGTACTCTTTTGCCTCACGTCGCAGTCGCAAAGTCTGCAAAGTCTTGTCGTGTGAGATGCGCTGAAGGCTTGTGCGATGTAGTCCTCCGGATGGGTAAAGTAGTCAGATGCCTCTCCAGTACCGCTTTGCTCTGATACCAAGTGTTGTGCCAAACGAAGTGTAGATGGTGAACAGGTCAAAGTTGCGAGGCAAAATATGGTTTAGAGTTTGGGACACACGAGCAATTTATAACTAGCGGTAAGTGTAATTAGATGACAAGTGTTGAAATGATCGAACATATATATAGAAGTGATGAGTTACGAATGAAGCACAGTCGGGGTCATTGGGTTGAATGTCGAGGGACGAGTGTGGAGTTGCGTCGTGAGTGGTCGGATTTGAGAAGGTCCACCGAGAATTTGGGGGTCTTCAAGAATCGACGGCGAAGATGCGTGATGCATCTCTATAAATCCAGATTTGTTGAGATTTGTTGAGAAGTCGACCAAAAGGTCGTGTCACTTATGTTCAAAGGTTTGCGAGAATGGTCAAAGCTGTCAGAAAGTTCGAGAATATCCACTGGGGGCACGGCAGGTGGCCAGTTTGCCCTCGGCCGTCGGAGTGAATATCGTGGTCCTCGCAACATGATGGGTTGTTTGTGTACCAACACAAAAGCCCACTCGAGAAGTTTAGGGACTAGTGTACGTTTGGAATGCAACACGAGACACCGTATTGAAAGGGAATCTGCTGGGCCCCGCTACCGCGGGGCCGAGCAGATGCCCGCATAAAAAATAACTTCCTGAACCCCGAATTTCGTTCGGGGCTGGGTTTGAAAATGTTTATACTACAAACCTTAGGTGTTTTGTGTGTCGTAAAAAAACAGAAATCCGAAATGGGCATTTTCGCTCAATCGAGATTGAGGAATGAAACATTTTTTCAAGTTTTCTTTGACGCGCAAACCCCCTGTTACAATGTAGGGTTTCATGTTATGTGTGGGCTCGGCCCGTGCAAAACATACAAAACCCTAAATTGCAATAGGGGGTTTGCGCGTAGAAAAATTTCGGAAAAAAGGTCATCGCTTGATCGCGACCTTGCAAGGGAGCGAGGGTCCCAGTCGAGCGACAATCATATGACCCTCCTCGCCATGCTTGATCAGCGACGCATGTGGCTTATCAGGCATGGCGAGCGAGGCCGGATATGTCGTTCATTTTTTCAACGGCTGGATATGGCGGACATCAAATTCCGCTCGTGGATATTGCAGGGTCCGCCCTTTGGGATCGTGGATATCCTGGCTGTTTTGCCTAGGTACATTTTGCCTAGGTATCATACTAATGTGACCAACTCCACTCCGTCGGTACTTTTTGGGTCATTGGGTCATGAGCGTACTTTAATTTTGTGTGACGCGCGTGCTGTTTATTCCGCCGAGCAGAATCTGCGTGGTTCACAGGGATGAGGTGCAAGACAACAAAAGATTCGGGGTTTTGAGGCAAATGGATAATCTGTGTTAAGCACTGAGTGTACTTCAATGACAAGTGTCGAGTGCCTCGAGAACATACATACGCTGTTGAGAATGTTATGCTGAACGGAGCGTAGATGGTGAACAAGTAGAAGTTGCGAGGTAGAACACGATTTAGAATTTGGGACACAAGAGCAAGTTATGATTGGGAGAAAATCCCATATACTCCTCATTTCGGACGATAAGCCCCATCCGCCCCTCCGCCGGAACGAAAAGCCCCATCCGCCCCTCCAGCAGAATGACAAGCTCCATCCGTCCCTCCGCCAGAACGATAAGCCTCATCCGTCCCTCCGTAGTAATGATTAGCCTCATCCACCCCCCCCGCCACAACGACAGGCCTCATCCGCCCCTGCCTTAGAAGAATAAGCCCCATGTACCCCTTGGAAGCACGAACTCTTTATCTGACAGCAAATTGTTCATTTTGTGTTGTTTAGGGATCAGTTGGTAATATTATCACACTTTTTAAAGATTTCGTAGTTGATTTCGTACATGCACACGTTATGCATGTACGCGTTTCACACGATACCCTGTGACGGTGATAATATTATTACTTATGTACTATGTAATCATCGATTCAACATAGTTGTGTAGTTTAATTAGGGGTATGTTTTCGTTCCCAAGATACTTCATATCCATGGTCTAGAATATGTTGCAGCCGGATGACAAAGACATGCGCAAGGCTATGAGACTGTGCGCTTGAAGGAACGTATAGGCGGATAGTGCCCTCATCCTACGTGTCAACCCATCCTCTTTTGGTCCGGCTAGGGGACACGATGTCTTGACAGGATGCCTCTGAGCTCAATCCAGTCTCATTCAGTCTCGCATCATCGTCATTGATGCCGTCACTGCCGCCTCCAACCATGCTGCAACTATAGCTGCGTCCCTTGTGACTTTGGCATGGTGGACCAAGTCATAGAGCAGATCGGCAAGCCTATTCAAGAGGGTAGATGGGATATATAGCTTGCTATTGTGTGGACAAAATACCCTCTGTTTTGGATGGCTTCCCAAATGCATGCGTGGCGTCACGCAACCAAGTCCCGATGAGAACGATCCGCCCCCGGCTCAAGGTCCTGCACCGCGGTGGTAGCTTGATAACTCTCCTCCAAATGACACATCAGGCGCGTTTGATGATGTCATGTCATGGTTGGAGAGGGATTGAAAAGATGACTGGTGGTCCCGGCAATTGGACGAGTGGGACGCCCTCCTACAAAACCAACCCCCTGATGAACCACCGCGTGCTCTCGGGTCCCCCGATGTCTGGGAAGCCGAATAGGTTAGGTTTAGCATCTGACGCCGTCATGTCCTGTCCCTCCCAAATGGCCACCTCGGTAATTCTTGCTTTGTGTCCCAGGTGTTTAGTGTCTTTTCTTTCCTTGTGAAAAAGGTGACCGACTGGTTTTTTATATTACTTCTCTTGAAAAATTGCTTTTCTGGTTATGTTATGCACTTATTTGGATAGGAGATTCTGACAACGAACCATGTCACAACCCCAAGAAGCGCAAGGAGATGCCAATGGAACAAAAGGAGGGGATGTTGTTTGACAACATGGACATGGCACGAGTGTTTGTGGAGGATCATGCAATTGATGAGCGTTTCGGTCTCAAGTGGATCCGTAGTGAGCCTTCAAGTATCCACGTCACATGCGCGGAACCCAAGAAGAAGGGTTGTGCCTTGCTCCTCCGTGCTTGTGTTACAATCAATTTTGGACACGTGATCGTGTCCCACTACGCCAGAGGCCGTAAGTGCGTCCATAGCATCGGCCGCGGCAATCTTGCAAGGCAGAAGGGGTGGGTGGCCCACAAGATCTCGGAGGCCCCGTAGCGCAATCCCACGGCATCAATTACAACCCTGTGGTAGGTTCTCCATGAAAGGACCGGTGTCAAAATCTCCAACAACACGCTATACTACACCAAGACACGAGCCCAAGAGAATTTGATGGAAAAGAAAACTGAAACACGCAGCCTGTTTCCTTCCTACTTCAAAGAGGTAAGTTATGGTCTTTCGTTAAAATTCCCCCAAAGTGGTAGCACCCCTTCCTTTCCTTTTTTTCACAAGTGCATGTCCACGTGCTGCATACAGCTAACACACGTCGACCCAGGTACACATGCCGTGGCCCACAAAGACAAGAACAGTGCCTTCCTATTGGCATTTGTCACTCTTGGAGCCTTCAGAATCGGACTCCGGCATCGTCGGTGGATTGTGACCATGGACGCCACCTCCTTAGAAAATGGTCACAAGCAGGTCCTCTTGCTTGCCCAGTTCTTTATGCCAACGACCATGCAGTTCCCATGGCCTAGGCGCTGGCACCGACAAAGGATGAGAAGGGATGGAAGCTTTTTTACGCATGGCTTGCACTTGCCTATCCCACTGCTGGACATGCTGGATCATGCATCATCTCGTACATGGAACAAGGGCTGGAGAAGGTCGTGCAGAAGTGCCTCACCGGTGCCACTCACACGTTCTGCGCCTGGCACATACGTGAGAATGTCTGTACTAGATACGGGATAAAGGCAGCCCACTGGGTATGGAAGTGTGCACATGTCTTGAGTGTGTACATGCCCTGAATTTGGAGTAGTGGAAGAATGCCACAACCTACCTACGTCAAGTTAGTACATTGGCATAAGCATACCTCTTTCGGTGGGACGGGGAGGATGGGGTAGTGGTTGAGGGGGTTCCTCTCAAGAAGTGGACCCGCCTCCACTACCCTTTGGGTAGAGGAGGCCACACCACTTCCAGCGCATCCAAGAGTTGAAATGTGTGCATCGCATCACACCGGAAGCTCTACTCGTAGTGCTTTGTGAGACCCTACTCTTTTGTGCAGTGACTATTTTACGCCTGTTGTGCCCATGCAGTAGCGGTGAAGACCGTGTTGGCACCAGCACAGGCAGACCGACTCCTCCACTGTATTGCAGTGGCACATGAGTACGTCATCACGGAGGAGGGCCCCAACACAGCCACGGTGGACGGACCTGCAAACAATCTGTGGCAGGTGGACCTGGCCACCAAGTAATGCAGTTGTGGCAGGTGGAAGGAGTTCAGCCTGCCATGTGACCATGCGTGCGCTTTTTTGCTGACCAAGCGCATCAGCGTTTAGAACCAGGCTGACCATGGTCTCACCCGCATGGCATTCCGTCGTGCATATAGCAACTCCATCCCCTTACCAGTCGTGAAGAACATACAGCCAGTCCAACCCCTCTGGCTGCAACCGGGACCTTGACGTGGGAAGGGCCGCCCACGGAGCGTAAGGAAAGACCGGGAGACGTTGCGCAAGAAGAACTTCATTCACCCCCACTGTGGGAAAAAGGGGCATACCAAGACCCAGTGCAAAAACCCGCCTGCACCAAGCCCTGCACAGGCTGTAGCACAGCATGATTGTGATTTGGCTGGGGTTGCACAGTGGGCTGAAGCCGCCCAAGAAGCACGTACTAATGCCTCCATGGGTGGTGATCGACCTCTTGTAGAGTATGCTATTGGTGATATGGAGTAGGACCCCGAGGCTGAGCCTCGGGATGACCTAGATGATGATGATGATGGCTTTGAAAGTGATGACTCTGGTGTACACTCCCCTCTTGTTGGTGATGATGGTGAGACAGTGACGTAGGATGAGCACACCCAGCGGTTGGATGAGGAGGAGAGGGAGTGAGAGGAGACATACAAAGAAGAGCTAGAGGAGGCAGAGTGAGGTGATTCTGTGCATTATTACTGTTAAATAATTCCAGTTGTCTTCTTCCATTGCATTTTCATCCCTTGCCTTACTGTGGTTTTTTCATTGTGCAAGATGAACTATGCTGGACCCTGGAGTTTGAACAGACCATTCATTTTGAGGGCATACACTCCAGGTGAAAGGGGGAGTTTTGGACTAGGCAGAGGGTGAGGGTTAGGCTAAATGGGACAAGTTTATTGCTTGTGGGGGGGGGGTAGTGGTGTGTTCATTTCAATCACCAGACATGGCGGCCAAGATTTGGACAGTGAGACGGACGTATTCTACGACGCTGAACACTGTCAGCCATGGGAGCAACTGTATCATGTGTGTGACATTGTCCAATTCCTCCAAGGGTTGAGTCGAGAACTGTTTGAGGAGATCACCTATCCCACATTCATTGTGTGCAGTCATTAGTGATCCATGTTTTCTTCAACAAAATTTCCCACAGTCATTCCACATGCAATTCCCTCTTCTTACTTTCAATGATGTTGGACAATTAATGGCACACAAAAAAGGTTCATTCTTGAGTTCAATCTTGTGTGCAAGAAGAATAGACGTGTAATTGGTAGGACATGTTCTCCCCATGTCTGCAACATGTTCTCAAATGTACTAGAGAGAAGTAACATAACAAAAGAAACAATGGTTTCAAACACAAATCAGGTATAAGTTTCACTCTTCCTTATACCACCCTTAGAGGCTTCTCTCATCTCACCACCCTAGATCCTTATCCAACTCAAAACATCAACTTCACGTGCATCCACATTCTTTGTCTTTTGAACATGTTACATAAAATTATTGAGAACACAAGGTTGTTCAATATGTGTCTGATGCTAGGCCTCTGTTTATGTAATTTTGTTCACTGTGTCTGATGTAACAGACATTGTGGTCGTAATTCATGAAGTAGAATGTGGTTTTGCCCTAAAAATGTCCTATTACGGCTGATACATTGGTCATTCATTTCCTTGGATACAGCAATACCAGAGGGCATTCAGTCAATTTTGTCATGACAAAAAATCACAATGGGGATGGTATTTTGTTCATTTCATGTGAGGAAACATTGAACACAAATTTCCCAGCAAAAAGTGATGAATAACACCAAGGAGAAGGTGATGATGGCTACCTCTATGTAGCGCATAGCCATACGATGTACATCGTCACAAGCGCGAACATGGAATTGGCCACACCGAGACCCATGGTACCCAATTGGGTGTACAGTGCATCAGGCGGGCATGGGGTGCACGCATGCCCAATTGCCAAGACATGGTGTATGGGTCAGCGGGTGTATTTGGGTTGGTGATTTCCCATGCGCACTTTATCTTTGCCCACTCGGCCACCGCAATGCCGTGGTTCATGGGAGGGGGAGGGAAAGTCACGGTTCCACAAGGACCGTGCACTGCCTTTGGGCGACCAGCCCAGTGTTGCAACGGTGGCAGATGATGCATGTGTCAAACTTGGGACATGTCAAATCGACAACCTTCTCAATGGAGAAGGTTGTCGATTGCGGTACAAACCGTTATGTATGCAGGGCATACGTTCGGGTTTGACAGCGCAAACGAGACGGCTATGCCCCGCACAGCTTGGTGTATTTGAATTGCATCACTTGACCTCTGGATCCTTCAGGTGCGGCCAACCGCACACCCAAGCAGGGAGATACATTGAAAAGTACCATGCTAAGCCTCTGCGCAGACCGAGGCATTTACGTTCGGCAGCAGGTGTCTCGGGTAGGGTTGTGTTCCTATGGTTGGGTTGAGTCACATCGTAAACATTGGGTACATCAGGCTTACATTATGTGATTTTGGACGGTTCGACGTTAAATGCCGACCGAGGGGTACATGGGGCTTATTGTTCTAAGGCAGAGGCAGATGGGGCTTTTTGTTCTGGCAGAGGCGCGAATGAGGCTTATCGTTCTGGCAAAGGGGTGTATGGGGCTTATCATTATGACAAAGGGGCAGACGGTGCTCGTCGTTGCCACCGAGGGACGGATGGAGCTTAATGTTCCAACGTAGGGGTACATGAGGGTCACGAGTGACAAAACAGAGGGGGATCGGAATTTTGCCCTTCATAGTTAACGATAAGTTTACTTTGATGAAAAGTGTCAAAATGGTTGAACACATGTATACAAGTGTCGAGTTACGAATGAAGTATGGTCAGGGTCATTAGGTTGATTGTCGAGCAACACGTGTGGAGTCGCATTGTCAGTGGTCGGATTTGAAAAGCTCCGCTGAGATATCGGGGGGCTTTGAGGATCGACAACGAAGATGCGAGAAGCATAGTTACAAATCTAGACATGTCTCAATGTGGCAAGAAGTGGACTAAAAGGTTGTGATACTCATTCGTTGATTCCTTAAAGTGGTTGGAGTCGTCAGAATGTTCGAGAAGGTTTGTCAGGGGGGCGAGAGCAGTTGGCCGAATTGCCCTCGACCATCGAAGTGAAAATCGAGGTCTCGACGCGTAATGAGCTATTTATGTAATGACAAAAATTTAAACTTGGAAGCATTAGGCACTCGTGTACGTCTGGTACATAACAATTCCCCCCTTTTGAGCCGCCCAGCGCGTCCCGACACGCATATAGATGTGGCCCGGTGACTGCGGTAATAGCCGTCGATTAGGTGATCAACGTCTCGGAGGTTGTCATAGGGCTCCAAGATATCATGTACGGCATTGTAGCCGTGCCACTTGCAAGGATATTCTCTTGTTATTCCACGTCAACAATGGCCAAGGAGGTCCTTGATGACGTACTTGGTTTCTTTGTCCTCTTGTATAGGAAGAGGGAGAGGGATATCCATGTCGGGGAAGTTCTCTCCGAGGTCTCAGTAGTGCTTCAGTGTGCTGCTATGCAACACTAGATGAACTTGCATAGTGACAGGGAGTTTGAGTCCCGCAACCACAAGGGTTTGCATGCGCTGGATCTCAAATGGTACCAACCATCAAGGTTTGACCTTTGAATAGTCGGCCCCATGAAGCTTGATGTTGGCCGAACTGAAAGAACTTTGTCGCCGGCGGCAAAAACATCATTGCTATGATGTCGGTCGGCTGCTCGTTTCATCACCACTTTTGTCTTTGCAAGTTTCTGCTGTGCTTCATCGTAGATGGCGGAGAAGTCGCGTTGTTGGAATTCAACGGCATGAATGTTGCTGTGCCAGTATATTCTTGCTAGTGTGGCAGGAAGTTTTCCATACACTAATTCAAACGAATTTTTACCTGTTACAATGGAGATTGCCAAATTGTATGCGATTTTGGAGGTCGGGAGTTTTTGTGCCCAATCCGTCCCATGAGGTTCGCGTAATGTTCTAAGATTTTTTTCGGGCATCTGACTGGTCCGCTCGGTCTGGCCGTCGATTTGTGGATGGAACGCCGCTGAAAGCTAGATCCGACTACCGAAGCAAGTCATCTGTTTGTGCCAAAAATGGCTAGTCAATCGACTGTATGTGTCACTGGTGATGGTCCTCGGTACACTGTGTTGCTGTACGATGTTGTTTACAAACAGCTGCGTTGTTCCTTTGGTGGTGACGGTGGTTGTAGTTTAAATAAACTCAGACATTTTAGACAACCTGTCAACAATAGTAAGGACTGCACCATATCCCTCTATTTTAACTGGTAGTCCCGTGACGAAGTCCATGAAGATGTTGGTCCATGTTTTCTTCATAATGGGAAGCGACTGCAGATGTCCGGGTAGCTGTATACAGTGGAATTTTTGTCCCTAACACTTGTGAAAGGATTTGCAGAAGTTAGCCACGTCGGATTGCATCTTGTCCCACCAGTAGTGTTTCACCAGCTTCTTTAGCATGTTGTCTTCTCCAAAATGTCCACCAGGACCAGTCTTGTGGAATCTTTTGAGAATTATGCGGCAGAGTTCATTCCGTGGGGGAAAAGCCACGTTGCGAGTGAATCATCACTGCCAATAGGTTGCATCGTACTAGAATCTTGTCTCGTCATATCCACCATGCTGGTCATAGCCTCGTGTGAACAATTTCTCAAGATACAGATTTTGCTGCTGCTGTAGCGTTGCTGCCTTAGCCATCAGATCTGGTCGGCGGCTGAGCGCGTCTGTTGGATTGGTTTTGCAAGGCGGTATTCGATATTGTAGTTGAACCCATATTTGGGGAATTCCATCCATGGGGTTTGATGTCGATTGATGTTTGGCTGTATTTTCAAATGTTCCAGTGCATGATGGTCTGTGCATTCGATGCATCAGTGACATTCAAGATAACACCGCTCTGTCTGAAATACATCTACGATCGCCAGCATCTCCTTCTTGTTTTCAGCGTAGTTGAGTTCCGGTCCGTGCAGCTTTCTTGACATGTATGTGACTGGTTGCTCTCTGTTGTTATGGTATTGTAGGAGGACGGTGCCGATGGCTCAATCTGAGGCATCCGTAGCCATGACGTAGTCGGTCGATGGATCGACAAATTGTCGGGCTAGCACCAAGGTCAGTGCATTCCGCAAAGGGATGAACGCTTCTTGTTCGTTGTCTCCCCACTACCATTCAATTTCTTTTCGAGTGAGGTGGGAGAGAGGCACCGAAACTCGGGCGTAATCTTGTAGGAAGTGCTAGTAGTAATTGCAGAAGCCAAGAAAAATGTCTCGAGCATAGCTTGCCCCGCTAGCATTCATTGCCACTTTAGGATTCACATGCTTAGGCACATTCTTCTTCTCCACCGTTGAAGTCGTTGCCGAAGACCCGATGTTGGTCGTTGGATGCGCTCGCTTGTTTCACGTCATCGTCGCAAAGTGTGCAAAATCTTGACTTGCAAGATACGCTGATGGCTTGTGCAAGGTAGTCCTCCGGATGGATAAAGTAGTCGGATGCCTTTCTAGCACTGATGTGCTCTGATACCAAGTCTTATGCCATATGGAGCGTTGATGGTGACCAGGTAGTAGTTGTGAGTTAGAACACGATTTAGGATTTGGGACACATGAGCACTTTAAAATTCGTGGTAAGTGCACTTCGATGAAAAGTGTCAAAATTGTCCAACACATATATATGAGTGTCGAGTTCTGAATGAGGTATAGTCGGTGTCATTGGGTTGACTGTCGAGTGACACTTGTGGACTTGCGTCGTGAGTGGTCGGATTCAAGAAGCTCCACCAATGTTTCGGGTGGCTTCAAGGATTGACGGCGAAGATTAAAGAAGCATCTTTATAAATTTAGATATGTGTTGATGTGGTGAGAAGTTGACCGAAAGGTTATGATACTTCTGTCGTAGATTGTTGAAAGTGGTCGGAGTTGTCAGAAAGTGTGAGAAGGTTCTTCGGGGGGGGTGGGTGAGGGAAGTTGGCCGAATTTCACTCGAGCGTCGGAGTGAAATTGAAGGTCTCAATGCNTGGACTTGCGTCGTGAGTGGTCGGATTCAAGAAGCTCCACCAATGTTTCGGGTGGCTTCAAGGATTGACGGCGAAGATTAAAGAAGCATCTTTATAAATTTAGATATGTGTTGATGTGGTGAGAAGTTGACCGAAAGGTTATGATACTTCTGTCGTAGATTGTTGAAAGTGGTCGGAGTTGTCAGAAAGTGTGAGAAGGTTCTTCGGGGGGGGTGGGTGAGGGAAGTTGGCCGAATTTCACTCGAGCGTCGGAGTGAAATTGAAGGTCTCAATGCGAGGTAGGCTATTTGTGTAATTACAAAAATACCCACTTAGAAAGATAAGGGACTAGTATATGTCTATTACGTAACAAAGAATGAGAACGAGGTATAAGTCGGGTCATCGGCATTCAAGCCGAGCAATGGGTGCGAAGTCATGCCGTGAGTAGTGGATTTGATGAGCTATGTCAGTAGTTTGGGGGCCTTTGAGAATATCAAAATACGTTTTTGTAGAAGGCGAGCGTCCTTGAGGATTCAATCAAACAATAACGAAACCTGATATGCTTCACAAAACCTATCGACCGTTGAGAAAACTGGTAGAAGTTGTCTGAAACATCTAGTACGGAACATCGGAGGTAGGGAAAAATGGCCAAAATGCCTTCAACCGAACAATGAAAAAATCTTGAAGTCGTCTTCCAGTGGGCCATGAATGTAAGAACAGAAATTCCCACACACAAGTTTTAGGTACTCGTGTACGCCCAGGACATAACACTTTCAGTGACGACGAAAGTAGTTGTGGATCAGATGATCGACGTCCCGGCACACTAGCAGACATAGGCCAGTGACGGCGAAAGTAGTTGTGGATCGGATGATCGACGTCTGAGATGTTGTCATAGGGCTACCAACTGTTGTGCATGGTGTTGTAGTCGTGCTACTTGACCAGATATCTTGTCATTTCTCCACGGTGTTATTATCCAAGGATGTCATCAATCACATACCCCGTATCCCCGTCCACTTGTATAGGAGGTCGACGTGCGACATTTCGGCCAGGGAAGTTATGTCTGGGGTTCTGATAGTGTTTAAGCTTGCTGATATGAAGGACATGGTGGATCACCATGCTGGCAGGGAGAAGAAGTTAAGTGACGTATGGGGTTTGCATTCTCGTGATCTCAAATGGTCCCAACCAGTGGGGTTTGAGCTTCACAAAGTCCTGTCCTTGGAGTTTGATATTCACCGAGTTGAGGAGGACGCGATCACAATGCTGAACACCTCATCGCTAAAATGTCGGTCGGCTTTCCGCTACATGTCTTTGCAAGGGTCTGTAGTGTTTCCTCCCAGATGCTTGCAAAGTCCTGGCGGTGTGTTTCAATCGCAGAAATGTTACTCTAACTCACCAATCAAGCCAGTGTGGCAGAAGGTTTGACATACACGAAATCCAAAGCAATTATACCGGTTGCGGTGGAGGTGGCGGAGTTGTATGCGAGTTCAGCAGCCGGCAGTTTTGCTGTCCAATCAGTACCTTGTGGCTTGCATCAAGTTTAGAGAAGTTGTTCGAGCATCTAGTGGGTTTGCTCGACTAGTCTGTCTTTCTGAGGATGGAACGCCGTAGATAGTTGGATCCGACTACAATAATGTGTCATTGGTTTGCATAGAAAACGGCTGATGAAACAGTTTTCTTAGTCGCTGATGATAGTACATGACACTATGTGTAGCCGCACAATCTGATTTAAAAGCAGTCCCACTATTCCTTCCATAGTGAAGGTAGTCATCGTTGGGATGAAGTGCGACATTTTGGGAAATCTGTCCACCTCGACGAGGATGGCGTCATACCACTCGGGAGTGGTGAGCAATCCCGTCACAAAGTCCATCCTGATGTCGGCCCATGGTTCCGTCAAAACGGGTAGGGGTTGAAATAGACCAGGTGGCCACGTGTGATTAGATGTTTGTCTTTGACAGGTGTCGCACGATTTGCAAAAGGTCGCCACCTTGGTCTGCATCTTATCCCACAAATAGTAACTCACCACCTTTTTTAGTTTCTTGTCCTCGTCGAAGTGTCCATTCGGACCGGTGTTATGGAATTCTTCCGATAACATCCACCGTAGTTCTGCGTTTGGAGGAACGATGACTAGGTGAGTGAATCGCCGTTTCCAATAGGGATCGTCAAACAAAAACTTGGTTTTGTCGTACCGCCAAACTCCTCGTAACCCTTTGCGAATAGCCTTGCAAGGGTCGGATCTCGTTCATCGAACAATGTGCTGAACTTAGCCATTAGCCAGGTCGGTAATCAATGTCATACTTGAAGTTGGGCTTGAGGAACTACATCCATCGAGTATGTTGATGGCTTAGAATTGACTGACTCTTGAGATATTTCAAGGCGTAATGTTCGGTGCGGATGATGCATCACCGGCATTCCAGGCAGAATCTCCATGTCTTAAATGCGTGCACGACTAAAAGCACCTCCTTCTTGTACACCGTGTAATTCACTTCCGGCCTGCATAGTTTTCTTGACAAATGTGTGGCCCGTTGTTCTCCACCACCATTATTTTGGAGGAGAACGGCTCCGATGGCTCGATCGGACGCACCGGTGGCCATGATATAGTCCATCGTTGGATTTTCCAATTGTAAGGCAAGCACAAAGGTCATAGAATTTCTCAAAAAGTTTAACTCTTCTTGTTCGCTATCCTCCCAATTCCACTCGGTGGTTTTTCGGGTGAGTTCGGAGACAGGCACTGACACCTAGGTATAGTCTTTTACGCATCAATAATAGTTGTTGCAGGAGCCCAAGAACACTTGGACATCCCGCTCACTTGTGGACATCGGCCAAACAATGACAGCCTCCACCCTTTTCTAGTCCATGGTGATTCACGCGCCGTCAATGATGTGGCTAAAAAAATTGATTGAATGGCGACCGAAGTCACACTTTTGAAAGATTTCCATATAAAACCTCTTTTTGTAAAACCCCAAGAACTTTACAGAGATGTCCATTGGGCTCCTCTGGGGTGCGGCTGTACAACAAGATGTCGTCGACATACATGTCAACAAAGTCGTCAAGGTACGAGAGAAAAACATTGTTCATCGCCCCCCTTTTGGCTTGTCGTTGCACTTTTGAAAGTCTCGGGAGACATGACCTGGTTTTCTACAAGTCGAACTGATCCGTTGATGGAACTGATCAATAGTGTCAATCTCGAGAGGAGAAAAGGTTTCCACCGACTGTGACTTTTATCCACTAGGATAAGGATTGTGGCTTTGGGGTCACCAACAGTTGGATTCCTACACCCAAGCATTAGAGGCGGTGCTGTCGATGCAATTGGCTGCTTTGATCATTTGCGAAAGGTCATCTTGGATGCAAAAAATGGCAATTTCTCACTGGATATCTTGCTTCATGCCATTGTTTTAGTACAAACACAATTTTTTGTGGGTGAGGTCATTACCGGTGATGACGCCATAGAAACACCGACTGCACTCTATCACGCTAGACTGTTCACGCAAACGTTGGAGTCTACATGGTGCGCTAGACTTCTCGTTTAGCTTTCTAAAGTGAGCGAGTGTAGCACACGTAGAGTTGCTCCATGTTTTTGGTGGCATGAAGGAGTCATGCCATGTCAGACTGATCCTCGTTACAGGTAGTACATCAGTGGTCGACAAAGTGAGAGCGGTAGCAAGAGCCATTGATGCAGCTCTGTCGGTCTTTGGCTGCCGTTAGATGGCCTTCATATCGGACCACCATCTGAAAGCTATGCCACACAAGATCGAGCCCACTAGGCAAACTTTCTTTGTGTCATTGTTGACCCCAGTAGTGGTGAAGTACACCTCCGATCTCATCAGCCACATATCATGTATGTGTGCTTGAAGCACTCGTCATCTGTAATCAAACTACACATGAATTTTATGACAAATTATCCATTGGTCCCAAAATCCGGAATCATCCTTTACCCCGCACCTCATCCCTATGAACCACCTACGTTCCATGATGAGAATGAGGCATAAGTCAGGTCATCGGTGTTTGAGCCTAGAAACATGTGTGAGGTAGCACCATGAGTGGTAGATTCGATAAGCTCCAACGAAAAGTCAGGGGGCTTCAAGAACATCGCGACGCTTCTTTACAAAAGTCAAGAATTGTTGAGAAGTCAACCAAAGGATATCAAAACGTTGATATGGTTCGCGAAACTTCTGTCAACCGATGTGGAATGTAGTTGAAGTTGTCGGAAAGTTTTGGAACATAACACCAAAGGTCGGGACTAGTGGCCAAAATGTTCTCGTCAGAAGGCGGTAAAAGCCTACATTTGTCGCGCAATGGGCCATGAATGTAAGAACAAAAATACCCACTCTCAAGTTCTTGGGACTCGTGAACCTGAAGGACATAATATAATGCTTGTTACGCTGAGCAGAACTGTTATGCGGAGCGAACATGAGTGGTTTGTAGAGATGAGGTGTAGGACAAAAGATGATTTGAGGATTGGCAAAAGGTTGATAACTTGTATTAAGCAGTAAGTGTACTTCGATGACATGTCTCGAGTGAGTTGAGCACATGTATATAATGCCAAGAACGAGAATGAGTTCAACGCCAAGTTTTCGATGCTTGAGTCGAGCAACTTGTAAGGTCGCGCGAAGTAACTGCTTCAAGAAGCTCCACCAAGAAGTCAAGGGGGCTCTGAGAATATCGAGGTGTTTTTTTGTAAAAGTCTAGCGCCAAAGAGAAGTCGACCGGAATACATCAAAATGTTGATATCGTTTGTGATAACTTTGTCGACCATAGTGAAAGGTGGTCAAAGTTTTTAGAACCGTCTGGAGCAAAACACTGGAGGTTTGTGCAGTTGGCCAAAATGCCCATGGCCACACAGCATAAAATCCTGAAGTCGTCGCTTGCAAGGCCATGAATGTAAGGTCCGAATTGTCCACTCACACAATTTAGGGACTCGTGTACGTCAGGGACAAAACACTTTCCCCCCTTTTCGTTGCGATTTGCCGGCACGCTAGCACGCATAGGCCGGTGATGGTGAAAGTAGCCTGCGATCAGATGATCAACGTCTCGGAGGTTGATGTAGGACTCCCAGCTGTTGTGTAGGATGTTGTATCCGTGCCACTTAACCAGAGCGTAGTCATTTTTCTACGGCGTCGATGCCTGAGGATATCTTCAAATACGTATTCCGTATCCCCATCCACTTCTAAAAGAGGTGGAGGTGCGATGTTTCTGCTTGGGACGTTCGTGTTGGGGTCCCCGTAGTGCTTGAGTTTGGTGATGTGGAAGATTGGATGAATCATCATGCTGTTAGGTAGGCAAAGTCGAGCAACATCTGGGGTTTTCATTTGCTTGATCACAAATAGTTCCAAGCACCAGTGTTTGAGCTTCACAATGTCTTGTCCCCTGAATTCTTTGTTTGCAAACCTGAGGAGGACGCAGTTTCCAACGCTGAATACGTCATTGTTACGATGTCGGTCGGCCACTCGCTTCATATCTACTTGGGTCTTTATGAGGGTTTGACGTATTTCTTCCCAGATGCTTGCAAAATCCCTCCGGTGTATATCTTCTCACGCACGACCACATGGCCTACTTCAATCCCTTCTTGGTCTGACTGAACCATGGGTCAACATTAGTATGGATTTTGTGAAGAGATTGCCCACCACTTCCGAGGGGTATAAGGCTTCCTCGTTGTGGCGGATAGATTCTCTTTGATATTGCACTTCATCCTGATGACGACCACCGTCACCGTAGAAGGAACAACGCACATGTTTCTAATAAACATTGTACGGCTGCACTAAGTGCCATGTACCATAATCTATGACAGAGACGACCACTTCACCAGCCGTTTTTGGCGCAAAGTGATGACACGGTACAATAGTCAGATCCAGCTATAAACGGCGTTCCATCCTCAGACCGATGGGTAAACATAACGAACTAATCAGACACTAAAAAAGGTTCTCCAAAATTTATGCAAACCATACAACATCGATTGGGCAACAAAAACACCGACTGCGGAACTTGAATACAACTACGCCACTTCCACCGCAACTAGTAAAATACCTCATGAGGTGGTGTACAACAAACTTCCTATAACACCACCTAGAGTGTTGTGCTAGAGTAATGGTAATGCAGTTGACATTCACCATTGGGAATTCACAAGGATCTAGATGGAAACACAAGATATCCTTGCGAAGAGGGAAGTAGGTATGAAGCAAGTAGCAAAAAGACATCATAGTGATGACAGGTTCAATGCTTGCAATCTTGTCCTCAATTTTGTGAACATCAAAATCCGAGGAAAGTACTTTGTAAAACTCAAACCCTACTGGTTGGGATCGTTTGAGATAAAAAGAATGCAAACCCCAGTCGTCGCTCGACTTTGCCTCCCTTCCTACATGGCAAACCATCAAGGTTTGAGTTTCAGAAAGTTGGCTCCACGGAGTTTGATGTTGGTCAAGGTAAGAAGAACATTGTTGCTGGCGGTGAAAGCATCATCCTTGCAATGTCAGTCACCTGCTCAGTTCATCGCCGCTTGCGTCTTTACAAGTGTCTGCCGTGTGTCATTCTAGATGGTGGAGAAGTTGTGACATTGGATTTCAATTGCAGGAATGCTACTTTGGCTGTGGAGTCCGGCTCGTTCGGCAGAAAAACTTCCATACACCACTTCAAATAGAGTTTTCCCCGGTGCAATGGAGATCCACGAATTACATTCGATTTTTGCGGGTAGGAGTTTTTGTGCCCAACCCGTCCCATGAGTTTCAAAATTTTTGAAGAAGTTGTTCAAGCATTTGGTTGGTTTGCTTGCTTTGGTCGTCGGTTTGAGGATGGAACACCGTTGAAAGCTGGATTCAACTCTTGTAGCAAGTCATCAGTTTGCACTAGAAACGAGTGATCAATCGACAGACTCTTTCACTCATCATGGTTTTAAAAATGCGACGTAACAGCAAATTTTGGCTTAATAGTAGCCATGTTGTTCCCTTGCAAGAACGATCACCTGACAAGTGCATTTTCGGCATAAATAAGGTGCGTGGTATGAGGATTTTCCCTTGTCGTATCCACCACACTAGTAGTAGCCTCATGTGAAAAACTGCTTGAGATACAAATCTTGTTGTATTTAGAACTTTGCTGCCTTAGCCAACAAAGCTTGTTAGCGGCTTGCAACGCCTGCTAGGTTGGTTTTGCCTGGACAGTAGTGAATATCGTAGTCGAAACCAAAGATGAGAAACTCCGTCCATCGTATTTGACGTCGACCAAGGTTTGGCTACATTTTTAAATATTTTAGTGCATGGTGGTCAGTGCGCACGATACATCGGCAAAATTCTAGATAGCACCGCCATGTCTTGAATGCATGTACGACCGCTGGCATCTCCTTCTCGTACACCGCGTAGTTGAGTTATGGTCCACGTAGCTTTCTTGACGTATGTGAGTGGCTTCTCTTTATTTCCATGGCCTTGAAGGAGGACCGCACTGATGACTAGATCTCAGGTGTCCGTAGGCATGACGTAGATGACCGTTGGATTGGCTAGCCATAGGGCTAGTACAAAGGTCAGAGTGTTTCGCAAAGTGGTGAATGCTTCTTGTTCGCTTTCTCTCCACCGCCACTGGTTTTCCTTTGGAGTGCGATCGGAGAGAGGTGCTGAAACTTGGGCCTCATCTCGTGCAAAGCACCGATAGTAGTTGTAGAAGCCAAGAAAAACTTCAACGAGTCAAACATTGGTTGGTGTCGGTTAATCAACAACTGCTACCATTACTTTGCAAAACTTCAAGAGCTTTTCAAACATTTCCATCATGCTCCATTGGGGTACGGCTCTACACAAGCATGACGTCCACATACACCACAACAACATCATCAAGGTATGGGCAAAAAATGTTATCCATCGTCGCCATGAACGTCACGGGGGCATTTGGAAATCGAGGAAGACGTTCGCAAAATCTTGGGTGAGTGGTGCAAACTCTTGGAGTACAATTGTGAACTTTGTCGATGTCGATGAGGTTAATGAGGCCGGTGAGGGTGATGAGTTAGTTACTGCCAATTCTGCTTCCTCCATTGGCTCAAGACATATGAGCCACGCACGAGCATCTTGACGTATGGAGTATTTGGCCACGTTGAGCGGTATCGATTACACAGGTTGTCGCTTTTTTGGCTACCTCTCCTAATTCCACCTTTACTACTTTTGCTATCATCTTTCGTACCACACACCAAAGGTCTCGCATTGCGCCGTTGCTTTCCACGTAGATGTCACTGCCGTTCCACTTGACTTGCGGATTGTGTCGGTGTAGCACGTCTTGTCCAAGAATGAGTCTGTGGTCACTCATTGCACTGCACCTCCACACCGTTACATCTTGTAGATCCCTTGCTTGTAGTCGTAACGGTTCTCTGGGTCTCCATATGTGTAGTCTCCCATGCATTGTTTTTCCTTCAAACACCCCTGGTTTTGTTTGCAAACCCAGATTGGGAACCATACCATTCCTTACATAATTGTGAGAAGCTCCTCCATCTAATAGTGTTGGTATCATTTTACAACTTTTGCATCCTCGACATTGCACTCTTGGTAGTATCACCGGCTGGTCGTCCTCGTACCCTTTGTTGAACTTGGTGGTCTTAGAAATCCTCTACGACATCGTACGCAGTTCAGATGGGTGATTGTTTGTCGCAGATCGCTCCTCTCAGACAAGAGTCACGCCTTTCACTCTTGCCCTTTGGCATTTCTTGACTCAATCTTCTACGACTTCCCCCCCTTCTTGGCTTACTACTTGCTTCAGCAATTATGAGCGGTGTGTCCGACATTTCTGCAATTAAAGCAGGTACCGTATCTCTCCAGTCGATGGTGTCCACTTGCAATGGAGTCGAGGAGTCCCTTAACTTGCCTTTTCTATTTCAACGATAGTTCTGTTTTGAAGGTCGCTATGGGATTTATGGATTTGAACATTGTAGCTGATTACGTCGATCCTTTCTACTACTGCGATCATCTACGGTATGTCGTCTTCGATGGTAAGAATGGGAATCGCTTACCGGATGTCTCATTTGAGGATGTTGTTGTGAAAACAAAGCTTGTTATGGGCAATGTGTGCACCAATGATGATCTCGCAGAATCTCCGTTGTGTTTTGCCACGTTGGATTGTTGACAGAGACGCTAGAGCTTGTACCGATCGTCAAGCTTCTTGTTCTTTCATCCACATCATGCAAGCATCGTGCGCAATAATTTGTTCGTGTCGGTTGGTCGCGTCAGCGCCTCTTGCTGTTGTAGGTTGATCTACTCCAAGGGTACAATGACCGCGGTCGGCGACATGAGACCGGTGTCGTTGGCCATCGATGAGGCTCCTCCGGTCTCTTGCTGTCATTGGATGGTTTTTAGATCGGACCACCATCTTAGTGCCGTGCCACGCAGAAGCGCGCCCGTGAGGTCAATTTTCTTTCGATCATTGTTGACTGTAGCAACGACGAAGTTCACACCAAGACTCCTTTGCCACATCGGAACCGTTGGTCCCTTTGATTTTTTAAGATTGAATCGTCTGGGAGGGGGTGGGTGAATCTTAGGCTCGCTCGAGAGTTGGGTCTTTCTGTTGATGATCATCGCCTCTCGTCCACTATCGTTACAAAGAGCCTCCATCCCGACGTTTAGCTGTTGGAGTAGATGGAAGTTGATTCCCTCGAGCGTAGAGATGTGGTTCCCCATCTCGTTTATCTGCGCCTGCCATCCTGTGCCACCTGATGTTCCCGTTGTTGTCGTCAAGGCTGTCGGTAGTGACGGTTGGTTTGCCGCTGTTGGATCCGCGACCAATTTGGTCATCGGAGCCGTAGGGGTTGACCCTGCTGTCGCATAGCCTTCCATGCTAGCGTTTGTTGCCACTTAGGGGGTCGCGTGCATAAGCAGGTTCTACTCCTCCATCGGCGAAGTTGTCGCCTTATACCCGCTGTTGGTCGTCGGGTGTGGTCTCTCGCTTCACTTTGTAGTCACAAAGTCTACAAAGTCTTGATGTGCGAGATGCGCTGATGGCTTGTGCGAGGTAGTCCTTTGGATGGGTAAAGTGGTGGGATGCCTCTCTAGCACCGCTGTGCTCTATCCCGAACGGAGCATAGGTGGTTCACAGGTAGAAGTTGCGAGGCAGAACACGATTAAGAATTTGGAACACTCGAGCAATTTATGATTGGCGGTAATTGTACGATGATGACAAGTGTTGAAATGATCAAACACATATATACATATATGTATGTATGTATGTATGTATATATGTATATATATAAAAGTCTAGATTTACGAATGAGCTACAATCGGGGTGGTTGGGTTGATCATTGAGCAACGTGTGTGGAGTCATGCTGTGAGTGGTCAAGAAGCTCCGCCGAGAAGTTTTGGGGCTTGGATTCTTGACCGCGAAGATGCGAGATGCATCTTTGTAAAACTGGATATGTCTAGATGTGTCGAGAAATCTACAGAAAGGTTGTGACACTTCTGTCAGTGATTCTTAAAAGTGGTCGGAATTGTCAGAAAGTTTTGCTGGGGGGCGAGGGCAGCTGGATGAATTGCCTTCGATAGTCGGTTTGAAAATCAAGGTCTCGACGCGCTGTGGGTATTTGTGTAGTGGCAGAAATGCCTTCTCGGAAAGATTAGGTACTTTTGTACGTCTGTTACGTGACACTGAACTTGACTGTCGTGATATCGCAACTTTCGATCGCAATTGTTGGGCCGAAAGCGGCGAAGCGACTTCGACGCTCGGTGCAACGAAGCTTTCCATTGCCAAACGCCGCCTTTGCGAACGCATATCCTCCGCAAACCTGACGTCACGAGCGATCCTCTGTGCTTTCGGCGAGTGATCTGGATGCTGCTGACACTGAGCGAGTGGCAATAGCAGAAGAAGCAGCAGCAGCAACAGCAGCAGCATCAGCAGCAGCAGCAACCGCAGCAGCATCAGCAGCAGCAGCAGCAGCAGCATTGCATCGGCCTGCGCTCGAGTGACCGATGGCAAGAAAAGAGAAATGGGCGCCCCCTAATTGGTGACTCAGAGCAAGCTTTGTCGATGGCAGCAGAGGGAGCAATTGCAGAAGCAGCCATCGGGGAATCAGCACGAGATCCGGGTTGTAGCAGCTGTAGTAGCAGTGGCAGCAGCAGCAGCAGCAGCAGCAGCAGCAGCAGGAGGAGGAGGAGGACTAGGAGCAGGAGCAGGAGCAGGAGCACCTAGAACAGTCTCTGAGCAGGCGGGGGGAGGTGGGAGAAGCAGGGCATCCGGACAACACAGCCCTTACTCTGCTTCTTGTTCGGCTTCGAGGTCGCCATTGAAGTGGGGGTTTTGGAAGAAGGAAGACGAAGGATTGAGGTTGAGAGTATCTGGCAGGCTGGCACAGGACGAGGTTGAGGGAGATTCGAGTGACACCCTCGGCATTGGCAAGAAACAGAGATGGTATGTCAAAGGTGGTATGGTGCACGCGCGCACGCGCGCACACACACACACACACACACACACACAC